>APFE030386975.1:274077-288405 GCA_000404065.3 Pinus taeda | reverse complement strand
CCATGTTAATTGGTTAAAAAATTACCCTAAGCACCAATCGTATCAAGGCCGAAAAACATATAAAAACAATGATTTATATACGTGGATCCCCACGCCATAGTCCTTCGCCAGCTCCATTTACCGACAACCATTGGATCTAGGCATCCCCATCCAACGGCCCAGATTAATATCGCAACCCCTCCATTGCCTGTACTTTACTGCCTGGGGAGCTGGCAGTATTCTCGCTGTACCAGGGACACGCGGCGCCCTCCCGGCATGCTCACTGCCCCTCCTCCGATACCACCTTAGCCGATAAAGTGGTGCGAGCCAATACCGCTTATCGCCCTCCGTCGAACCCCTTGCTGACGTCATTGCCACGTCACCCCGCTACACAACAAAATATCACATCATGCTAATGTCACCAACCAAAAAGCGCCAAAAGCCCGCCAAAGTCAGTTTTTTGTTAAAAAGACGCCAAAACGTCATTTTCACCTATTTTCACTTGTTTTCACTGCGAAAGTGTTGCATGCAAACTTACATCCAAATGACTATTTGAGCATACAGTCTGCCACTCGGGCCATAAAAGTCCAGTGCCCTGCTCCATAATGCGCGGTCAGCGTTTCAACCACCTGGCTCGCCTCTTAAAACAGGTATTTACTCCATTTTCACTTCCTGAACCTATATCTTTGTGTTTCTTTTGTGAATTTTACCTAAAAGGTCGAATTCAAGCTAAAATCCGCCTATAATTCTTAAGAAAAGACACCCCACCACCGTTGTTTTGCCCATTTTCCACAAAAACCCAGCTTCCATAGCTAAAAACCCACTGAGCAAACATGGAAGCCCCAGCACCCATGACCCTCAATGTTGCGCCCCTCAATGCACCACACAAAGAATTGGAGTCGTTACCCTTGGCTGACAGGGATTTTCATATTCAAGACTTAATTGGTGACAAAAACCACCTTCAAGCATTTTGTGAGATTAGAAATAGTTACCGGAGCAATTCTGATGTCTACGGAATATGGAAATCCAATCTTCCTATGTACTACCTCCCCTTAGTAAATATATTCCCAGATATTATCCACCAATGCTGTGCCAATTATGAACCTACTCAAAGAGCAGTTATGACTCCATCTATAACTGTCCTCTTTTACATTACTCCTGAGTCCATAAATGAAATGTTACACTTCAAACCCACTCAGCCTCTGGCTCCTCTTTCTATGGGATTCTTGCTTCAGCAGAGACCTAAACTGCCCAATTCAGAGATAACCCAGATTGCTCAAACATTTATGAAACCAGATTGCCAACCCAAAGAGCCACCTCCCTATATCCATGCTTGGTTCAATGAAGCTGGAAAATTCATTATTGATATGATATCCTATATCCTGGGATTTAAGACAAGTGAGATGTTGATGAGACCACATTAGTTTTGTTGTCCATATTTACTCCAGGACAGCCCCCTGTTGTCAAATATGATTATGCCACTTTCATAGCCAATAAGATACATGAGCAATTCATGAGTCTAGACAGGGAAGGAGTCTTCAAGTACACCTCTTATATATATCATCTGTTTCTCTATTATCACACAGAGAGCTTTCAGTTTCCCATCAGAAAATTGGATTCTAAAGGAGAACGAAGGTCTGTGATCTTTCAGACCTCAGTCTTCCATAATGTTCATGATTCCCCTTATACCTACTGTGAATTCATTGACTTGTTTATACACCCAGCCTCCTCTCTACTGATGAGAACTCCTCTTGCTAGGCTCTCTTGTGATATGCAAAAGATTTTACAGCTCTCCAAAAACTACAGAATAGGTCACTGGTACCTCTACCAAAATCACACTGAAATCAGAATATATGGTTGTGTGCTGTGTCCTTACAAGCTGCCTAAATATGTGCCTATGAGATTGTTTGCGCTGGAGTATTTCAGGCAACTTACCAATGCAGATTTAACTCACTTTCATAGTGCAAAGAAAAAGGCCCAGCTGAAAATAAAAAATCAGCTAGGCCCCTTTATCATTAACAAGAAGGAAGCCTGGGCAGATGCAGATAAGATATTGGGGGAAGAACTTAAATTGAAGAAAGGTTTTTGGTGGGTACCTTATGACCCAAATGGCTTTATAAGTGATAGGAGGGTAAAATTCAGACTATCGGCCTATAAACATTCTAGGATCCCTGAAATAGAGCAATTTTCTAATCAAGATGAGTGGGTAGAAGGTACATTATTTGAAGAAATTATTGAGGAAGAAAAAATGGAAAAAGCTATGAAAGAGCTTGAAAAAACGCTTGACCTGGACTCTTTTGGATAGGTATCTTTCAAGCTGCCTCAGCACATAGGAAGTGATACAACCTTTGTTGGGACTTCTCAGCAACCCACACAAAAAGCCAACACAAGATCAGCAAAGGGCAAAGAAGTAATAGACGCAGAGCAGAACATAATGACAGACCAGCCAGCTACAACAAAGGAACAGGGCCAAGGCCAAGTACCTCCAGCCCAAACCAATGCACCAGAAATTCCTACATTACAAACTCCTCTAAATGAGGAAAAAGGCAAGAAAAGGGATAGGCAAGAAGACACACTGATCAACGGACCAGTAGAACAACCAGGAGCAAAAAGGAAAAGATTAAATCCCCACTCTGAAGAGGAAATCTTTGAAGAAACAACAGGCAGCCTGAGAGGTGAGGGGATGACCGAACAGTAGACTTCTCCAATAGTGGGCACATCGACTAGCTTATACCAGTAAGAGCTAGAAAGGAAGCATAGTGTGGAAGTTTCATCCACGAGGCCACAAAGCAAGCAAGGTTCTGACATTAAGAGAACATTTACTGAGATAAAGGCAAAGAATGACCCAATAAGAATTCAACTTTATAATCACTTGCTGAAAATGGCCCCCACAAATCAACAAAGGTTAATGTCAGCATATGACATTCAAGAAGGTAAAATGATCATCAGTCATTTTAAACCCAAATTGCAGCAGCCACAGTTAGCTGTTGATTACATCAGGACCAATCTAGAAGTCTTAGCCAAAGACATTTATCCAATGGACCAGATTGAGTTGCATAAGCAAACCGGAGAGATGGTATACTCCACATTGGCAGATAAAGCATTATTGGCTCACAAATTGCAGAATTCATTGAACAGCACCTCTGCTCAACTAGATTTAGAAAAAGCTTCCACATTAGCCAAAGATAACAGGATCAAATCCTTGGAAGAAATTATCATTGAGCTGGGACATGATCCCAAAGATGCCAAGGGCATTAAAGCATTGATGAAGAAGAAGAAAGAGGACATTGCTGCCCTCAGGAAGCAACTGAAGCTCCCTATTACAATGCACCCACAAACCACAGAGGTTATAGAGACAAAGTCACAGGAGGACATGATGGACCTGCTCATGAAAATGAATGAGAGATTAGCTGAAACAGAGCAGGCATTGGAGAAAGCACTACAAGAGAAGCAGGGAGAGTCGACCTCTCAGCCACCTAAAATAGCTCCAACAATCACAACTGCTCCTCCTACAGTTACAACAGTAGTGCCTCCCACTGTCCCAGCATCTATTACAAAGATAATCACACGTACCTCAGCAACAACAACAACAATAGCACCAGGCAGCAGTACAGCTATGACCACAGAGCAATTAATAAGGGTCATGGAGGATTTAAAACTCCAATTATCATAACTAAAGCAAGTCAAAGAAAAATTGGCCAAAGTTGAACAAAATTATGACAAGTCCAAGATGTCTGTAGCTGAAAAATCAAGAGAGGTAAAAGCATTGGAAAACAAAGTAAGATCCTTAGAAAAGGATCTCTCTCTACATAAACCTCTGGCAGAAATCAAAACAATTTTGTGGGCCAACATTGGTAAATCCCTTACTGATGTGTGGAGATCTATTCAGACTATTCATGAGCAGATTGACTTGATAGCAATAGCCCAATTAGAAATTCAAAAGGCCAGAACTTTATTGGGACATATGCCTGAACATGTCAACAGGATAGTACATTTTTTTAACACCAAGACTAGTGAAGAACTAGCAGCACTGGACATCAGAGACAGGACATGCACCATTCTAACAGTTAAAAGAGTTCTGACCATGAGAACCCTGATGCAAAATTTGGAGAGGAAGTGCCAAGACATGCAAGTGGAGATAAATGCTTTCACAGGCAGGTTCACAGTTTTGCAGGAAAAAGGTCTGCCCAGTTTATTAACCAATGACTACAGACTGATGAAACATGTTGATTATGCTCACAAGTTGAATTCATATATTGCTGATCAAATTAATACATCATCAAGTACTTCAGCAGAGAAAGCACTCCCATTTGGACAAAGTCTCCATAACAACTTGGAAAATATATTTTATATTGAATAGCCTAACTTTTTATAGTTCAGCCTAACTTCTACAGGTACACAGACACTGATGAGACTTTAATAAAATTGCAAAGACATCAATTACTAGATGACCAATGGTGGCAAAGCATGTTGGAGATTCTATAAACATGTCTTGGATTTCTTTTATAGCTTTGGAAAATTGAAAGTTTATATCACATGCCATAAAGCGGAAGACAGGGAGGGACGCGAATCACGTGAAGCAACAGTGTAATAAAGCCGAATCAAATACAGCGGAGAAGGCCGGGCAGCAGCGCGGAATATCAGTGGAAAATAGCTACCAGCCACTCACTGAGCCTAAAGTCAACACATTTCACCAACCAAAGCAGCCAGCACAATAGGAGTTACTTCTTCATTTATTCCTCGATGTTTTCGAGATCATTTATTTTCTCCTCTTGAGTTGGTAGAATGAGTTATTGCTAGATATTATCTCATTAAGATATTTTGTAACATTTTGTATAAATACCTCCCCAAGTGAAGTATTCAGGGTTGGTGATACATTTCTTAAACTGCTCTGTAACTCTGAAAACTTTCTGAATACAAAAGCTATTGGAATCAATTATCGCTAGACTCTCTGGATGTGGAGTAAATAAAAGTTGCTTCAGTTCTATCTCCAGTTTAGTTTTAGGCTTTGAACAGTTGTCTCAAATACCTGATCAGTCCTTTGTTTCAATAGATTTTCAGGAAAATTCAAAACTCCCATATTTTAAACTTCCTAGAAAGAACCTATCAAGAGGTGTATCCTTTAAATATTTCGAGAAAAACCCAAAAAATATATTCAGAAGTTGGCTCCAAAGAAGAAGGTCCGTTACACTAGATCAAGTCCAGATCCCAATCCCCCACCAGTGTTTCAAAATCCTAATCTCATTCCTAAGAAACTTACAAGCCAGCAGAGCCAAGAACATTCTGCTAGTTCACCCCTTGACGTATATCAGCAAAACCTTACCCAATCTGAGCTTACTCCTGGAAAAACAGCAGTCCTTTCTGCTATTATTGTTGCCTCTCCTAGTTCACCTTCAGTACTTTAAACCATCTTTTCAACTCCCCCATTCACAGCACCTATTTCAACTGTTATCCCTGCTCTTCCAGCTGTTACACTTATCCCTGCAAATATGGCAAACCGATATGTTCCCTTGCAATTACCTGCTAATCCAGGGGCTATGCCTCAAGATTATCAAAGCAAAATCACTTATTTTGATGGTACTAGCACTTACTCAGCTCAACAACACACGAAGAAAATGATGGACTATTTTGAAAACTATGAGATTGATGATGATGATGTAAGAATGAAAATATTTGTCCAAAGCTTAACTGGGGATGTTAGACCCTGGTTTAGATCACTTCCTGCAAACTCTATCAATGATCTAGAGGCTCTTTATCATACCTTCCTAAACAGATGGGAAAAGAAAAAAGACCCTCTTCATATTTTGGCAGAATATGAAAACTTAAGGAGAGGTCCACAAGAAAGTGTGCAAGATTACTGCACCAGGTTTAACAACATATACAATGCTATACCTCAGAATCTAAGACCTCCACCAGACTTGGCCTTGATCAAATTCCCTGATGGATTTGACTCTGATATGGCATACCAGCTTAGGGAAAGGGCTCCTCGAAGCTTAGAAGACATGCAGAGCATAGCTGTCAGTGTTGAGGCCAACCTAATTTCCAAACGAGCTCGAGCCAGAGCTGAAAGAAGGATACCCATCAAAGACGAACCCTTTGCTTTTGAACAAAAATTAGATGTTATCATTAAAGGAATGGACAGACTTGGGGATAGGGTAGAAATAATTGAAAGAAAATCATCTTGGGATGATCAACCAAGTAACGTTGAAATAAATCCAAACTTTAGAAAAAACCAGAACTCTAACATTGCAAAAGTTGGCCCTGACCAAAACATTAGACCTCCATTTCAAGAAAACTATGCTGAAGCTTCAACTTCTAGTGAGCCCACAAAAGACACTCAGATTAATTTAATGGGTCTCAATAGTGAACAACAAATTTTCCTAACCAAAGAAGACCAAGAGGCTCACGCTTTGGGTCAGTTCCAAATTCAATCAGGGGAATCGTTTGATTTTAAGGAGGGATATGACACAGCTGTCTATGAAGTTCACAAACAATATAATCTAAGAAGTAGGAGAATAGATGTCCCTGATGACAAATAAGCAGAAAGAAACCAAACAATCTACTAAAGCTAAAAACAAGAATTCTCCTACACAAATTCCTCCTAGAGCAATTCCTAACCCAAACAGTCCAACAGTCGAAGATGTTTCAGATAATCAAGAACATAACAAACAATCTTCAGCTTCCATTTCTTCCAAAGAAATTGCGGGAGAACCTCCAGAAATTGACATAGAAACAGCTTCAACTCATAACAAGATACCTGCAAAAGAGATAGATACTGAAAATACAATAGAAAAAGATAGCCTTGCTGCCCAAAATGCAAAAATTCAAACTAAAAAACTTTTCAACCTTGAGACCGAAATATGTAAGTTAAAAATAGCCATTCCATTGTCAGAATTGGCTAAGCATCATGTCTATAGAGAACAAATCAGCGGATCACTTCAAATTTCAGAAAACAAAGATGCAGTAAATGTCCATAATGACCAACCAGAATTAATTTTTGGCCGTAAAGCAAACGGAAAATCAGTAGATGGAGGTGTTCCTCCTTTCTATGTAAGTTTGAACATTCACGATAAAATTATTCACAATGCAATGTTCAATTCTGGTGCTTCTCATAATTTAATAACCAAATCTGTAATGGAGAAGCTAGACCTAGATATCACTAGGCCATACAAAGACTTGTTCTCTTTTGATTCAAGCCAGGTTAGATGTCTAGGACTAATCAAAGACTTATGTGTGTCATCAGTCCAATACCCAGCCAAAACAATTTTAAAGGATGTAGTGGTAGCTGATATTCCACCCAAATATGGAATGATGTTGTCTAGGTCTTGGGGAGCGAAGCTGCAAGGATCATTACAGTTGGACATGTCTTATGCAACTATCTCAGTTTTTGGGCAACCAAAGAAGTTATATAGAGAGACTTTGATGAAGTATGTAGTGAGCAGTCAAGAGAAACCTCAGAATTTTCCCATCTATTCCATGCATTCGGATATGGGCTCCTTCATACTGTACAATGATGAAATTTACCCTCCAACTGATGTCAAGGCTTTGCATTTACAGCAGGAAAATTTCATAAATAATAAATCTGGTATTCAAGAGCAAATTTCTATGAACAATGGTATATCAAATCACCAAGAAAAACTGTTTGAAAATAAAGAAGTCTTGTTTAGAGAATAATTTCGGCAAAATCACATAAAAAATCATTTGATTTTTTATGTACTTCGATAGTATTAGTTTCTAATACTATAGAAACTAATAAATATTAGTTTCTATAGTATTATGTACTTCGATTTCTTAACATTATGATAGTGGTGTATAGTTTGATTAATGGATCCTAGTTAAATAAATAAATAATTAAAAGTCGTATTAGAGTTTCTTCGATTTAATAAAGTTCTAGATTGTTTTTAAAAAATTTAATAAGAACATTTACCATTTTATTCTAATAAGTAATACTCATCCTAATAAAGTGGTAAATACTAATTAGCTAAAAAAAAAAATTACATATTAAGGAAAATATATATGAATAAGATTTAATAAGATTAAGGAATAGAAATTAAATAAATATATTGAATTAAGCCCTAGATTTAAAAATAATAATGGGTATATAATAAGGAGATTAACCATTAGATTCTCAGTATTTAAATAAATTATAATTAGTAATAATATTATTATTTTATAAGGGTAATGGTAGATAAATATATTAATATTGTAATAATAATATTCACATTAATAGTAAATAATATTATATTTATATTTATATTATTTATAATATTATAAATAATAATTTAGTTAAATGGGTAGATAAGAGTAATATTTACCATTTTAATTATATATATTATTCTCATCCTAATATAATGGTAAACAGTGATATTAAGAATGATAAAAAAGTTTTTAAGGTAAGTACATAAATAGATTAATAAAATAAAAAAGTTCTAGATTTTTAAAAAAGAATATTTACCATCTTATTCTAATAAGTAAAATGGTAAATATTAATAATATATTAGGTAAATATGATTAAAAAATGTGTTTGCATAGATTATTAAGGAATATATGTTAATAAATATATTGATAACATAATAATTGAATTAAGTTCTAAAATTAAAAATAATAGGAATATTAACCATTAGATTTCTATTATTTAAATAGATAATATTTATTATTGGTATTATATAAGGGTAATGGTATTGTAATAATAATATTTACATTAATAAGCGGAGATATTTAATATTATGTATCATATTTATAATTATATTATATATAATATTATATAATATATGAGTTAATGGGAGATAATAGAAATATTTACCATTTTATTTTCTCATCCCAATATAAGGGTAAATATTGATATTATTAATAATGATTTTTATGGTAAATATATATTAAAATAAATAAATATATTAATAAAATAGTAATTAAATTAGGTTCTTGATAATATATGATATTTACCATTCTAAATATTTAAATAAATAATGAATTTTATTAATATTATATAAGGATAATGGAAATAAATATATTAATAATCATATTTATAGTAATAATCATATACATATTTAATAATAATTATAAATAAATGGATTAAATAAATTTAGGTCATTCCCCCGGGGGCCTGGTCAAACCTAACTGTTAGAGGTCTGGTAACCGTTACCCTGCCAATTTAGCTGTTGGAATGGCCTGCTATCCCTATTTATTGCATCACTCAGATTGGATCTTCAACTTGTCCTGACGATGAACCACACTGGTTGGTTCGAAACGCGTCGACAAATGATTTTTTATGTGATTTTGCCGAAATTATTCTCTAAACAAGATTATGGATCACAGAAGCCTAAATTCCTTATTATAAACTTATGAAAAACTTAATAATAACTATAATATTTTTATAACAATAATGAGTATATTTCATTAGGTACAATCGGTAACTTCGTAGAAATGACTACCACTATTCCATCATTAATAAAACTATTTCATAAAAACCACAATGGGCCAATATGTCTTTAGAGACTTGAACCCATGCTACTTAGGATACAAATTGTGAACCATACCACTTGAGCTAAGGCCCTATGACCATAATAATTGTAATATTAATATTAATATGAATTACAATTATAATACTAATATTAATAATATTAAAATTGGAATTATATTAATATGTTTTATATATTATCTACATAGATATAATATTATATTAATATTAATATTTATGTATATTATGATATATATTATAATTATAATACTAATATTAATAATTATCACATAGGGTACTTATCACATATACATGTGCCTATGCAACCAATCCTTCTCATAGGATGGATTGGTGAGAGATCATGAGTTGACATCTTTTTTATGGAATATCAACCTTAGTCAAAGGAATTGTATTGCAAGAGCCCTTAGAGTTGATGGATATTACACCCTTCAGTTGGCAGCAGGATGTAGTCTGGCCACTCATCCATATTTCATCACAACATCAGCATGATGAGATTGACCTTGGTTTATGCCAAGGGTTGGATTGGAGAGAAGTAATGAGTTGGTATGCAGTTGGTGGGGCAACATTTATAGCGGGAGCTATAACACAGCAGGAGCCATGGAGAATTGATGCTCCTTCTTGGTGGCATTAGAATCTAGGTGGATCTACTAGTAGCAGGTTGAGGTAAAGATGGACATGGGATCTAGGTATTGGAGGGTCCAGTCATGTTTCGATAGCTTGGAGGCGTGACATGGACCAGTGGTTCGTATGGGACCTAGGCATTGGGTCTTAGTCACATTGGGCCACTAGATTGGTCCACAAATTTGGATTTCTTGAGGACAAGCAATCTTGGGGTGGGAGGATTGTCATGTCCCCATTATTATTATTCTTCATAGTACAACGAGGGTGGATTTCCAAGATAGGGGATAACCAGGACAGCGGAGCAGGTTATGTCATCAGGGGTCCCGAAGGAGTTTTGAGGGGTTTTTAAGAGTTTTGATGGCATTCGCTTGGTATATTCTATTATCCACACAGTTTACCTTTCATTTCGGCGCATTCCAACAACTTTTAGAAAACTGAGTTATTAGTGGGCTTGACTCAATTAATTATGCTTAAGGTGGCATTCTAGGAGGAATACATGGCATAACACCTTAGTGTAATAGCTCGTTGGAACCATAACAAGAATATCTACATGATGAGATGGTTAAATGAGAGTTTCAGTGACTTGGGGAGACATACTTTTCAATTTACCATTTTCCCGCATTAAGAAGAATATTTTAATTAAAATAAAAGAGGGAAAAGTATTCCATGTTTAAAATAATAATAAGATAGGAGGTTCTAGAAGGATACATCAAATCTATAAAAGAGGAGGAGGAGGCCATTGGGGGATATCTTGGTTTTGATATTATTTCTTGTATGTGAAGTTGAGAACATGGTTCTCTACTCCATTGGTGGCCCCAGGATGAAAACCCTTGGGCGATTTAGAGAAATTGGGCGAGCACCTATCTCCCCTTGGTGGATTCATTCAAAATCCACAAGTGTAGAGATTGTTTTTATGTTTCAGTTTGGAGACCGAAGGGTCATTCCTAGCTATTATATTGACATCTATCTATACATAATAAAGATGGATTTTGGTTGCTGCACTTCTCATTGTTTCTCATGCTGTGATCTTTTAATGAGATTTTGTGTAATTTATAGATTTATGGTTCTCATTTTACATGGGAATCTTCTGGAAAATGCATGATAGTTTAATATGAAGTGCCTGTTCCAAAATTAATTGATTTGGGATATTACAACCAGCCAATTTGACCATGTCATTATTGGTGGCCTAATTAATGAAATCGATGGCCTCCTGAATAGGGATTTTAGTATAAAGGGAAAAAATGTCAAAGCTCACTAAAAAATCCCCTGGGTCAAGCGTGATATCTTTCACCTCTTTGATAAAGGAAACGGAGTCTTTAACAAAGGACTTTGTGTGACTAAAAGAGGTTTGAGCTTTTGAGCTAGGAATTAGAAAGAAGATAAGAGGGCCCACCTATTGTGTTGACAATAGGTCTCAGGGGGATCCCAGACTTATGGACCTCTGGAAGGTCATAAATTCTTGGGGTAAGATGATTGCTTTCAATAAGATTTTTTGCTAATAAGATTGGGAGAATTATTAGATTTTATGGCTTACGTGATTTATTTTGTAACTTTTTTAATGCGATTCTTATTAAGTTTAATGTAACTACCATTGTTATAGAGATGGTCAATCGTTTTGTTAAAATAGTCATCTTTATCAAGGATAACAATGGCCCCTCCTTTATCTGCTTTTACTACGACAATATGAGGGTTTTACCTTAAGGCTTTAAGGGGAAAAAACTCATTTTTGCTAATGTTGTTTTTAGGAGGCTTAGATTTCCTAAGAACAATAGCGCAGTCTTTCCTAATAACCTCCTTAACATTATCGGAAAAGTTTCTAATTCCATATTCAATGTTACAAACATTGTTATCAACAAGTATCTTTCTAAAGAGTAAGGGAAAAATTAAGCCCTTTATTTAAGATGCGAACAAAAGGGTATATATCTATACTAGAAAAATTGATCACACTTTAAAAAAATATTAAGAAGATTTATTATTATTATTATTATGATGATCAGAAAGAATATTATTTTTATTCTTATTGGTTAAATTATTGCTTAATATTATTATTAAGCCAAAAAAGTATTATTATTAGGTTTAAAATCAGTCAAATTTTTGTTATTATAACCGCTATTATTATTTTCCAAACTAATATTATGGTTACTAAATATGTTGTTAATATTATCATTGCAACGATTATTATTACAAAAATTATTAGAGGGAAAATTATCGATTAAGCTGAAAACATCAACGAAATTAAGCATTAACGATTTATGGTTAGGAGCAGAGTTCTGGGACCGGGGAGAAATTGATAAGGGACTACGGGAGGGGCGATAGGGTTCAGTGGAGCCAAACAGGGGAAAATCACGGAGGCACAAGCGATATCGGTCAACTGATAAGAGACACCATTATCGACTGACACGATCGGTTCGGGAGGGATTTTGACAGGTTGGGGAATGGTCAGCTGAAGCCAACGATGATAGAGAAGAAGACACCTCCGAATTTTCAGTCGAATCACAATTGACGAGATTATCTCGATCTGCATGAGGCGAGTCACGATCGTTGCTGGAGTGAGAGGAATCTAAATGGATGTTTGAACCGGATTCAGAAGAGATGAGTTGGGAAGACACTTCAGCTTGATGAGATGAGATTGACGCAACCGCCTCAAAATTTTGGCTGCGAATCCACGAATTGTGAGCCGAAATTTGGGCCTGTCTAATCTGGTTCATTGTTGGAGATGATGATGAGGTCGAGCCACTGGAGAAGCGAGAATCAACTCCTTGCAGCCTACCGAATTTGGCATATTGTTTTTTTTTTTTATATATCTTCTAGACGTAGAGCTATTTGAGATAGTTACTTATTATCTAACTCACAGGACACGTCCCCTAGGGTCCCGTGTCCCGTATTTCACATATTGGACACGAAAACGGCCCAAATACGTGTCGAATACGATTTTTATCGTGTCATAAAAAATGGAATACGTATTCGGCGTTTTCGTTTGTGTTATAAATTCAGCATACGCGTATTTCGTGTACGTATTCGGCGTTTTCGTTCGTGTCATAAATTCAGCATACGCGTATTTCGTGTATAGAATACGTTGCCCTAACGTATTTCACCGTTTTGAATACGTACTGGGAAAAAACACTTATTAAAGCCTACGCGTGGCCTTTTCGGGGTTATTTTCGTTGCTGCTTAACTTGTAGACTTATAGCCCAGTGAATAATCACCACCTCATGTGGTTGGCCACAAAGCCCACAGTTCAGTTCCCGTCAAATTAGCATCTAATCTGAATCGTGATCTCATCCTTTATTTTTCTTTAGTTTATGCCATTTTATGCCAGACACCTGGAAAAATCACTAAGACAAGAGATGACAGATTTTAAAATTCAAGGCAGATCATTTCAATGGAATGATGTAACAAAACCAGTAAGCAATGGAGGTAAAAGAATTACATGACCTGACAAAATGAGATCTCTATCACATCCCCTGCACAGATTGCTAACAGCAAATTGAAAATGGATGCAGTGTACAAACAATTTACATGACCAACCTGCTTGATTGATGATGATGATGATCGTCATACAGCTCTTCTAACATAACCGTCATTTTTACATATCTTGTAGGTGTACAGAGATCAAACTCCAACACTTATTTTGGACAAATGAAGACTCATATCCTTCTAAATTTGGCATGAAATTACGAAAAATCAATTACACCATAAAAACAAACTCCAAACAGGACAAGACGACAATAATCATAAGATGTCTATGCACATTAAAGATCTGAAATGTGGTATCTTCATCACAGGCTGGCATTTCTTCCCAGGGGATAGAAGAAACGAAGTAAAAGAAACAACTTCATGCCTTTTGCTACTAATCACTCTTGACTTTGGCTCGGTAAACAACTCTCTTCTTCTTTGATGAAGTATTCTCAATTGTCAATATCACTTTACCCAGCTCATGAATTTTGAAAGAGTTACGTAATGGTTTTTCATCAGAAGCCATTGTATTCATTTTCGATATCATAATTGTGTATCTTCCTTCTATATTAGGGACAAACTCTTCTCCATAGGTCACTTACCAGCCCAAAACTGTTATATCCCAAACTATTGTGGATCCAACCTGTGAGTTCAACAAGGGAACAATAAATAAACTAAAGAAGCTCGTGAGTGAATACATCTGTCAGTTGTAGTCATTTGATTAGATAAGCTGCAACCTGCAACTTGCAATTTAATATGGATAAAAAACTATATTTCGGTATATATATATATAT
>APFE030386975.1:189792-264020 GCA_000404065.3 Pinus taeda | reverse complement strand
GGGCTTTGGATTGATGGTGAATGGGTGTACTGTTAAGGCACTCCTTGCAATAGGTCACCATTCAAATCCCTCATGGGTGCTTAGGTAGTATTATATAGAAAAAATATATATATATTTCATGTTGAGATAATCTTTGTCACAATGCGATGTTGGACCATGGTTGACCATGGTTGATTTTCATATTGAGAATCTTTTCCACAGTGTGACGTTGCACCATGGTTGACCATGATTTATTTTCATATGGAGACAAACATTGTCACAATGCAACGTTGGACCATGGTTGATTTTCATATTAAGAAAATATTTGTCACAATGTGACGTTGGACCATGGTTGACCATAACTATAAACCAAGGCGATTTATATTAGATCCAAGGATTAATATTGTAAACCCTATGAATAATATTATACCTTAGGAATAAGAATGTTTAGATTAATAAACCCAAGGGATTCACATTATAAATGTGAGGGAATAATAAACCAAAAATATTAATATTAAAAACCCAAGGGATTATAAACTCGAGGTAATAATATTAAACCCAAGGGCTAAATATTATAAACGCAAGGTATTTAAACCCCAAGAGAAATATTATAAACCCTAAAATCAATATGGTTGACAATGGTTTACCATGGTTGATTTTCATAATGAGACAATCCTTGTCACAATGCGATATAGAACGATGGTCGACCATGTTTGACCATTATTAATTTCCATATCAACATAATCTTTGTCAGGATGTGACGTTGGACTGTGGAAACCCTATGAATAATATTATACCCAAGGAATATGAACCCTTAGATTAATAAACCAAAGGGATTAACATTATAAACGCAAGGGAATAATAAACCAAAAGGATTAATACTAAAAACACAAGGGAATAATATTAAACCGAAAGGATAAATATTATAAACCCAAGGTATATAAACCCCAAGATAATATTATAAACCCTAAACTAAACATGGCTGACTGTGTTTAACCCTGGTTGATTTTCATATTGGTACAATCATTGTCACAATCTAATGTAGGATGATGGTCAACCATGTTCAACCATTATTGATTGTCCTATTGACACAATATTTGTTAGGATGTAATGATGGACCGTGGAAACCCTATGAATAACATTATACCCTAGGAATAATAACCCACATATTAATCAAACCAATACAACATTTCTCATATTTATGTACCATTTCAACATCACAATATTAAACCTAATATTATAAACCCTAACATTAGTATTATAAACCCAAGTGATTAATATTATAAACCCTTGTGATTAATAAACACAAAGTATTAATATTATAAATCCAGGGCAGGTGATATTTAGTGACGGGTGGATTATCTGTTAGGTATCGAGGAGGCATCAAAAGTTCTGTAGGTCAATATTCGTTGCTGATGGATGAAGAACTAGTAGATTACTCAGAAGATCCCTATGACTATGTATCAATCTAGACAAAATCTCCACCCCAGCATGTCGAAATGAAGTCACCGAGAGCAGCTAAGATACTGGATGTACAGGTCGACGAATCTAGGGTTTCGCCGAAGGCAGTTTATGGAGGCCCTACATCCCTTTAATTTGAAACCCTACAGTTGGAAACTAGACAAAACTTGCTAGGGTACCAGTGTACAGGGAATATCATGGACCCTTTTATTCAACAGAAAATAGAATTCTCGATTCCATCCTCGTCCTCGCTACATTTTATGGAGATGTGTATCAACCTTAGCCTGATAGATGAAAATTATTATGGACCTCTCATATAGGATGGGAACCCTGGAATTTCTGAATATTTTTTTGGCTTAGGCCCCTCTAGGGTTCAATATTCAGTGGAAAGTGGCCAAGCACAGAACATTGATACAACACACATAAATTAGGAACTATGGGATACATCCTCAACACATACCTCGGGTTGCATTGTAGGCATCCATGTTAATAGTTCTGATTGTCAATAGTCGGAAGCTAGGGTTAGCATATCTTTAGACACATCTTCAAAAGATATTGGTAATCCAAATGAGGGCCCTCAGAAGAAGAGAAAGAAGAAATATAAGAGCACTAAAGTCATAGAAAGAGGGAGATTGTTAGTTCTAGAGGAGGGAATCAATTTGGATGAAGTCATGGATACAGCAGATCATGTACTAGTATGAAGGGTTCATGAGAGAAATTACTCGTCGATGCGGTTGAAGAAATGGGTCACAGAGATTTGGGGCCAGGTATTGGAAAATTTGTCGATTGTAGTGACTATGACCAGGAGATGGTTTGCATTATGCTTCAATAGGCTAGAACATGCTTCATGGGTATTGACAAAATATTAGCATATTGAAATGGTTCCATTTATGCTAAAGAGATGGTCACCTATATTCGATCCAGAGAGAGAGCAGTTGGGGGGTAAGACCAATCTAGGTTAGAATTCCTAGACTTCCACTACAATTATGGATTGAAGATGTTTTCAGATGTATAGGGAATAATCTTGGGGTTATTTTAGATTATGATAAATCCTTTTTTGAATCTAGAAAGATGGATTTTTCTCACATATTGGTTCATCTTGATACCAGAGAAGGGTTGGTGGAAATCTTGAAGCTACAATGGAGGGGAATTAATAGATTATAGAAATTGGATTATGAAGGGGTTCCTTTTAGATGTATGAGATGTCATGAAGTTGGTATTCTATACAAGGAATGCCCTCTTCTTGCAAAAGATAAAGTTGTAGAGGAGTTTATGGGTGGAAAATAAGGGAATGGATCTGGATCAAACGACATGAATTAGACGCCACCAAAGAGCTTAGTTCGTTTACCAAAATGGATGGACGTGGAAAAAAGGAAACAATTCTCCTCTTCCCATCCTCTATCACCAAGGGTAACTTGACCTCGTGCATCAAAAATTGCTCTTCCTCTAAAAACTGATTTCTCTTTCTGATCCCTTGAACCTTATAATTTGAATAATTCATCTATGTCATATCATGCTTAGAATGTTGAGTTTTTGTTCTCTCTTTGTGATTTAAGTTTGATTGCTTGTCCCTCATAATTTGTCCATGTATGTTGCCCAAATTCTTTCCCTACCATTCATGTTGCATCCCATGTATCTATGCTCACTAGGGAGGATGCCTATTTTGAATCTAATGCAAGCCATATATATAATCTAAGATCTTTAGCTAAACAACCCATAGCTGCAGGTCGAGGAATAGGTCTCTCATCCCCTCCAAAGGTTCCAAAATCCTCTCAAGGTAGAAATTCCTATATATAGAAAGCTATCTATAAGACTAGTATGGATGTTACAGAAGTTAGAAAATTATCACTTGATGGGGTTCTCAGAGAAAGAGGCAACCCGGCTCCAGTTTCCCAATGAAGTGGCTATCCCTGTCAAAAAAATAGCCCTTGTTAGACTTTTAGAATTAGAGAAGGTAGATGTGATATTTCTTCAAGAGAAACACGGGGTCAGTGCCCATATTATTGTGCTTTTGGAAGCCATCAGTCCGAGAAGGAATTTCCATGCACTAGAGGTTCAAGGTAGATCTAGAAGCATTACTATGGGAATAAACTGTAGATTGATGAAGCTAATAAATATTTGGAGGAGGGAAGCAGTCTTAATGGAAGATGTTTTTTCTAAAGAATTAGGGATGGAATTTAGTTTAGTAAATATATATGGCCCCTGTCACAATTGGATGGAACTCTAGGAGGCAATTATGAGGTCTTCATCTATGCAGGAGGATAACATAATATTGGGGGGAGATTTAAATTTTTATATGGGTCATGCAGAATCATGGGGAAATCATACTTAAGTAGACTCTCTCTCGGACATTTTCGAACAAATATTGGAGAACAATAAGCTCATTAACATATATGTGCCTCGTCTACAACCGACCTGGAGAAATAGAAGAATTGGGGAAGACATGTTGGCTAGGCGGCTTGATTGATTCCTCATCAAGGAATCTCTAAATTAGAATTGATTAGACAATGGGTTGGTTTGGGAGGAATATCCAATCATTCACCTATATATTTATAAATAGAAGGTCTAACCACAAAACCAAGGTCACCCTTAAAATTTAATTCGACATGGTTAAGGTATGAGGACTATCATTGTATTGTTAAAGAGACATGGTAGGAGAGTTCATTGATTGAAGGTAGATCATCGACTGAATATTTTGTTGGGAATCTTTTGCGACTAAATAAGAGGATGACATAATGGGTAAAGGAAAAGAAAAAGAAGGATGAATAATCTCTCAGGAACATTGAATTTGAATTAGCCAAGTTAAAAGAACCAGACAGAGGAGGGTTTGTCTCTGCTGAAGCAAAATCCCATGTTTTACATCTTGAATCAAAGACATGGGATATTAAAAGAAAGGGAAGAAACTTGGAGGCTTAAGAGTAGAGCTATAAGGCTACAAGCGGGTGATGAAAATGCAAATTGTTTTCAACAATATGCAAGAGGACGGAAGGCTAACAATACTATATGGTCTTTGGAGCATATGTTCAATCCTTCAGCAAGCTAGCGAACCTAAGTATTAATCACTTTGGGCATTTGTTTAAAGCACTCGATGAGGCATCTCTAGCAGAGATTATAAAAGTAGCTAGTCATTTTCCTTGATTTGTAGATGAGGGAGCAGTTGAATACCTAGACAAGCTTGTGACCCTGGGGGAACTAGAGGCAATGCTTAAATGATTTTAAAAAGATAAGAGTTTCAGCCTAGATGGATGGTATGTGGAATTTTATTTGGCCTTCTTTGATCTAATAAGACAAGATCTTCTTAGATTCATAGAGGATTGTCGAAAGAATGGAAGAATGTATGATGCATTCAACACTACTTTCATAGCCTTAATTCCCAAAGATGATAAGCCTAGCACCTTTAATGACTTCCCACCTATTTCTATTTGTAATTTCATCTATAAGATCATTGCAAATCACATTAACCCTATTTTATCACAACATATATCAAAGGAGCAATTTTTTTTTAGACAATCACCAAATTCATGAAGCTATAGGCATTGCATAAGAAGGTTTACATTATTTGAAAATTAAGAATCTGAAGAGCATGATTTTTAAAATTGATCTATCCAAAGCAATTGATAGGACCAGCTGGCTAAACCTACAGATGTTATTGACTCATCTAGAATTTTCTCATGACTTCATAAAAAGGATAATGTGTTGTATTTCCTCTATTTCATATAGTATCCTCACCAATGGATTGACATCCATTTTTTCCATGTAGAGCGTGGGCTCAGGTAAGGTTTCCCTTTATTGGAATTACTTTTCCTATTGGTCATGGAAGGCCTAAGCAGATTGATAGTTGAAGAAAAGAATTAGGGGAGAATCAAAGGTGTTAAAATAGAAGAAAATATAATTTTGTCTCATTTACTTTTTGTGGATGATGTCCTCATTTTTTGAATGGGACTGTCAGTGATTCAACTGTATTCAACATCACTCTTAAGTTATTATGTAAGGCCACGAGGATGGAGAGCAATCAAGATAAATCCACATTGCCTACTATGAGGTGTTCATACTGTGAATTAGATTATGCAAAGAAGATATTTCCATATAGGCTCTTAGCTTTTGAAGATGGCCTCAAATATTTGGGATTTAGGCTCAAACCCAATAACTATAAAATTTCTAACTGGATGTGGTTAGTAGCCAAGGTTGAAAGAAGAATAAACATCTGGAATCATCGATGGTTGTATAGGGTGGGTCTCTTAGTACTTATCAAATCGGTGCTGAAGGAAATCCATGTTTAATGTATGTCCTTAGCATGGATCCAAAAGGAATATTAACTAGAATGCAACTTATATGTTGTAGATTCCTCTAGAGAGGGAACAAGGAAGGTAGGCCTTTTACATGGGTAAGATGGGATCACATTGTCCTGCCTAAGAAATGCGGAGTTTGGGGGATGAAGAACCTTGTATGTTTTTGTAAAGCCCTTGTAAAAAAATTGGGTTGGCATATCCTTTCCTCAAACAATCTATGGATAGAAGTGGTCATTTCCTTTCCTCAAACAATCTATGGATAGAAGTGGTCATTTGAAAATACTATCACACACCACATTAATGAATGGATCAGATTTCCAAGATAGAACGGAACTGGCATCTCTATGATCTAGCGATCCGTTTTAAATTCCTTTGAAGACATTAGAGCGGGTTTGGCTTAGATACTAGGATCGGGTGAGAAGGTTTGTATTGGAATGGACACATGTTCTGGTAGTCGAAATGCTCACATTCTAACTCTTGAACTCATCCAATTTTTGGAGGCATCTAGTATAAGGACTCTAGATCAAATAGCAGACCCAGAAAATTCTAGTATTTTTGGATAGTCATGGAAATCTACGCGGGACCTTAAGATCCTTGAGATTCGGCATCAGGACTAGTCAAAATATATAAATGCACTATCGTAGGCTTATATAAGGATTCATGAAAGGGAAGATGAATTAGTTTGAGTAATGTATCACATGGAGGATATACTTCAAAAGAGGGCTATCCCATTATCTATGTTGATCATGGGCCTCTCAACTATGTCTAGTGGTGGCATCCATTGTGGAAATTAAAAGGTCCGCCAAAAACTAATTTTTTTATGTGGTTTTTATTGCATAATAAATCCCCCACAGGAGACAACCTTCAACATTGAATATTTCAAGGACCCTCCTAGTATGAATTATGCAGGAACAATGTAGAAACAAAAACCCATTTATTTTTGCAATGTACGACATCTACACACACATGGAATCAGATATATCAATTTATGGTTAACAATGTCAAGTGACAGGGAGATACATTTTGAAGTTCCTAGGAATCTTGGTGGAACAGAGCCCATCCTACAAACCTATGAAACCTGCCCTTGCTGGTTTGTTGGAGTATCTGGATGGGAAGAAACAAACTCATCCTTCAAGAAAAGGTCCCTAACTAGAAACTATCTTACCCTCACATTACTACTCTATATAATATGATTCTAGAAGAAGATCCAAAACAACAACATAGGAATATATCTGCAAAAGCCATTGACAAGACTTTTCATTGGGCTTATTTTGATGGATCGACTCAGCAAGTTGGACATGGCGATGGAAAATTTTTATATTTTAGTGACGATCATTACTACAAGATGCAGCTAGGTTTAAGGAGAGGCACAAATAACTTTTGAGAAATTAATAGCCCCAAAGATCTTCTTATTTTTTCCCTTGAGAAAGGATGCTGGCAACTACAGATTTTTGGCAATTCTAAAATTGTCATTAATTATATTAATCATCAATCTAAATGTCACATGCACACACTCAAGAATTTGCTGGATGAAATTATTACTTTAAAATATTAGTTTGACTATATTTCTTGTCGTCATATCTATAGGGAAAGGAACCAAATTTCCGATAACCTTTCTAAGGAATCAGTACAGTAACCTATTGGTTATAGGATGATTCAGGAATAGAATGGACATGACTTCTATCAATATTTTTGCAGGCCTTTCATAAATCATCATGCCGAGGGGGCAACAACTACTTGACTCTAAACATATCATTGATGGAACTCCATATGTTGTCAATTTTTCTATTATGTAGGTTCATAGACCTATGCTTTTGTATATTTATTATGTTTTCATCTTATCAGTTATAGTCACGTAATAGTCACTTCATATACTCTACACAGTGTGTGGCAATGCCACCAATTTTGACATATGCTCCTTTTGTAGCATCTATAGTATGTAATTTTCAATATTTTATATAATGAAAGTTATGATTTTTCCTTGCGAAAAATTATAAATCCAAAGCATTAATATTAAAAACTCAAGGGATTAATATTAAACACTTTTGGTATTAATATTATTATAATTAAGGGGTTAATATTATAAACCCAAGGGATTAAACCCTTGGGTTTATAATATTAATCAAAAATATTTATAATATTAATCAAATAGGAAGACATTTGTTACTATTCAATATTTATAATATTAAATATTAAATATTTTTTTAACTATCAATTTCATTGATATTAATGTTATTATGTTAATAACATTAAATGCTAATAAATTCTAAAAATGATTATGAATAATAATGTTATTAACATTAATTTTCTAAACAAAATTAATATTGCCATATCAAAAACAATTTTGGAATCTTTGTTGTATGGAGTAAAGAGAATCCTTAACTGAGGGGTTAAAAATCTCATTTTTCATTTCTCATGAGGGACTCAATTAATCATTAGAAAATTCAAATACATCTTAACAACAATATCAATCTAAAAAACAATTTTGAATGATTTAGAGAGAATCATTTTTCTATGTATTATTGGAATTAAAAATAGTTTATTATATTCTATTATTCTCTTATTCTCTTATCAAAACAAACATCAATTTTACTTGGTTGGAAATACCACAACGACAGCTTGTCAAGATTTTGAAACAAGGAAATACCATATGAATTGAAATAATTCCCTTCAATGGAAATTATTTTGAGAGAAACTTACTCAAGTTGGCTTCAACACCCAAAAATAATTACATAATCTTGAATTTATTGAATTTTCTTAAACAAGCTTTGTGAAAGTTGTTCAACTTAATGGTCCACATATGAGAAACAATCTCGTTATGTTTGATGTGTGGAATATAAGAGAGTCCCTAATTAAGACAATAAGGATCCTCTTTTCCTTTTTTCCATCATTGGCTTAACTAATCATTAGGGATTGAAAACACATTTTAATAAGGACATCTATCTAAGCAACTAGGTAACTGATCACTTTCAACATATCATTAAATTTACAATAGTTTATGGTACTAGAACTATAATATGTTCTTACCAAAACAAACATCAACTACACTTTGCTATAAATATCACAAGGACTATAATGACAACTTGTTAAGATTTCAAAACAAGGGAATGCCACATCAATTCAAGTAGTAGTGTTCAAAAGAAATGATTTTGAAAGGACCTTGGTCATATTGACATCAATATATTTAAAAATTCATAATATTGATTTTGCAATTTCCCTAAATTTATTGGGTATTCCTAAACAAGTTTTGTACAAATTCTTCAATTTGGTAGTCCACACATGAGCAACAATCTTGGAATCTTTGATATTGGAATATAAGAGAGTTCCTAATTAAGAGGATAACCATCTGGTGGGCTCGAGTATTGAACCAATAATGTTGCAACTCCCGGGACTCCCTTCTTTACTTTTATCAACCCGGTAGTTCGTAACAAACTTGGAAGCAACGGTGCTATATGCACAAGTACTAGCTCTTGCCGCGACTGTCACTTGGTCAGCTGGTGCAAGTCTGCTAGGAGCTTAATCCAACTTCTATGAGCTCTTAGAAGAAGCTTTTTAACTGATGGATGAAAGCTAACTCAAATGAGGCTAATCTACTTGCAGAAAGAAACTGAAAAGCTAAAAGGAAATGCAAACCCTAATTTTACTAGCTAGCCCTACTGATGCAAGAAAGAGGATGAAAGCTACTGAAATAGATGCCATTGACTTCTAGGAAGGTAAAATGCATGTGACTATGCTACTTCTACAGTGAAATCTGGAAAAAAAAAAACATTTTTTTGTATTTTTGAGTAAGTTATCAGAATTATCATGCATGTGCTTTCACTGTTTTTTACTGTGCAGAGGTGGATTGGCGAAAGGAAATGCTTGTAGGAGGTTGGGAAGGTTCGAAGAGTGCCTAAGGGGTCCCTAGCACCCTTCTAGAGAGTTTCATAGTGTTCAGATATCAAGAAACGACTTTCATGAGCTTCTACAGGAAGTCTGTAGGGGTTCTATATGATGTTTTGTAATTTCTACAGGATGTTCTGAAAGGGGATTTTGGAGGGTTGATGGAGGAAGAAAGGTGAAGAAGTGGATATGGAGGTGAGATAAGGGTGTGAGGAGGTCCAAGACTTGGTGGATGGAGCTAAGGAGTGGTGAGGATGGTTGGATTTGTTCAAGGAGGGGTAGAGCAATTTTGCACAAAAATATGAAAATTAGGGCAAAGCGAGAGAATGTGGAAAATGTAAGGCAAGAATCCGAGTTAGAGGATGGAGCAGGTGGGATTGATGGAGTACAAGTAGATAGAGAGGTATTACAGGTGCTCTACAAGTTATTTCTCAAACTGAACGAACAAAGACTTGGAAAATCAAGGACCTAGCTACTTTAACCCAATATGTCATAAATAACAGCAAAGAAAAGGAACATAAGTTTATTTGCAACGAAATCATGTGAAATAGCTATGCAAACTAAGTAATCCTAAACTTGAGCATGTAGCCACAACTGGTATCAACTTCTGCAAATGAGAATCTAACACTAATAATTGCATGATGAAGCAAAGACAGTGTTTTTGGTGGCAACAAGGACACCTTGGTCCCAGCTCATGGTCCCACTGAGGGAGAGGTGAGATCAGAGGTGCTTGATAGCCTTTTTGTGAAGATCTTCTCTATTATTAACCTATCAAATCAATATGAACATGAAAAGCCTTATTAATCCTCAACAATGATCTAGGTAACCAAGCAAGATTTTAATCTACTTAACAAAAATTATTTTGCAAAAACAATAAAAACAAATAACAGTACACAAAGGAAGCCTTGGCACTTGGATTGGGCCTAACCCCAAGAGCTACAAGCTCCTAAGAAAAAGCTCATAACTGGTGCCAAATGAAATTGCTTTCCATTACTCAAAAATAACCATGTCACAAAGAAAGTTGTACAGCAAAAGCTACAAAATGAGCTGAAAAACTAACAACACTATAGTGCAAAATACAACTGTTCAAAAAGTAACCTATGAAGGCTAGAAGCCTTCCTATTTATGCACTAAGAAGGTCTCCAACAACCCTTCTTAACTCAAGGGGCTTGGCTGCTCAAACTGTCAGTGATCAGCCACTTTACACAAAATTGCTCGGTTTCCCTTGGGAATCCCTTTCGGTGGCCTGCTGAACTTCGAGTTGAGGGTGGAGAATTCAAGGAAGGGGCCATTTAATGTAGGAGACACCCTTCCTACGAATCCTCACCCTTGTTCCTTCATGCTTGGCTGCCATCTAGCTCATAATTGCTTGGCCTTGGCCCAAAATTTGTCCAAAAATATGCAATAACCACGTGTTAGTCTTCTTGGTCAAGTGACTATTCTCATTCGTTCAACTAACACAAATATACTCAAGAAACATGCATAAACTATGAAAATTGGTGGATTGACAAAGAACAGTTAGGCAAAATGAGCCCAATAAGTTACCCAATTCCGGGGCTCGTCACCATCATCTCTTCATTTTTCATGCGAGACTCAATTAGTCATTAGGAATTACAAACACGTGTTAATAAGGATATTAATATAAGAAATTACTCAATTGAATGATGTAGTAAGAATCACATTCCATACATCATTTAATTTCTTACTTTCCCATGTTTATGAGCTCATTTATAAATTATATTAATGATCGTACTCTATTGTCATGTTATCCTTTTGTAATATCATAAAATTGTTTCTTCTCTCTCTCGCACACATAGACACACATACATATATGGATCAATATGAGTCATTTCCCTATTCTTTCAGGCAAAAGTGCTCTAGGAAGTATAGTGATAAAGGGACATCTACTTAGATACCTAGGACATATACTCAAACACCTCCATCTAATCATAGTAAAAGATGGTCTTATTCATCGTTGGGTTGTGTATTGTATAGATATCATGGGATGTGCATTTATGCACATTAAAATTATGCATACATACGTATTGAACTCTATAGTCACACATGAAATCTCCAAGTTAATATCCATCCCTCGTCGAGTTGTATCTATGAGTGGATTGTCTCATTATATTATGCATCCATTCATAGGTCAACTCAAATGTGAACCATCATATGCTTGGATCTCTCATCACTCATTGGAATCTTGTTCATGGTATAGGGATCATGATCCAAACGTGTGTTAGAAATTAAATTATAGAGCAATGGAACACATAAATTATTTCAAAAAAATAAACACATAAAATCATAAATAAGAGAGACACATATATATGTGGTTCACCCATTTTGGGCTACATCCAAGTAGAAACAACTAGTCCTTTCTTTTATATTATCCAACAAAATGAAGGGATGCAACCTTACAACAAATCTGATGTAACTTCCTCTTTGCTCTCACACAGTCTCCTCTCTTCTTCTCACACAAAATAATAATACACAACCACAATAAAAT
The DNA here is from genome assembly GCA_000404065.3 of Pinus taeda. Lineage (NCBI taxonomy): Eukaryota > Viridiplantae > Streptophyta > Pinopsida > Pinales > Pinaceae > Pinus > Pinus taeda. The sequence goes on along the minus strand of APFE030386975.1, from coordinate 251,903 downwards.
TCCCTCATATAAACTAAGGGTTTCCTTCTAGGGTAAAAAACCCTAAATTAACATAACTTATACTGTAAGATCTTCTTCCTACTAAATGGCCTAGATTGACTATGAAGTTACAATACATTATAAGGAAATTTTTTATCTAAATTTTTCTTCAAGAGCATTGTCCCGAACCCCTACTGGGGGGGGGGGTTATGTCACTAATGCCACCCCTCTCTGTACACCCCCCTGCCAACACTCCTATTGGGGGGGAGCCCCCCCCCCAATGGAGGCTAGGATCTAACCATGGATGAGACAAAAAAACCTATGAAAAACACAAAACATAATTAAGCTCCACACCCAACAATATCCCACTTGGAGACTAATTATATCAACTCCATCATTGCTTCACTTGTTGGGCAATGCTTCAACTTGGACCTAGTTGTTTCTCATATTTACCATCATACTTGAAGACCAATTGAAATAAAGAAAAATATTAGTTTCTCCCTAGTTAGAACCTTTGTTAACATATTTTCAGGATTCTTGCTACTGTGTATCTTTTCCAACTTCAACTATCCATCTTCCCTAACTGATTGTATAAAATAGTACCTTAGTTGTATATGTTTAGTCTTGGAATGAAATGTTAAGTTCTTTGTAAAATGAATGGCACTCTAGCTATCATTATATAATCTTCCAATCTCCTGCTTCCTTCCCAATTCATCCATAAACCTTTGTAACCAAATCATCTCTCTACTAGCCTTCGTAGCAGTAACATACTCCACTTATGTTTTTGAAAGTGCAACAATGTTTTGCTTTTTTGAAACTCAACTGAAGGTTGTTCCACCTACAGTAAACACATACCATGTTTTGCTCCTCCTGTTACCTCCATTTGCTGCCATATTTGCATGGACATATCCCTATAGAACAGTGTTTGAACCTCCAAAACATAATGCTTGATTAGTAGTAACTCTCAAATACCTGAGAATCCACTTCACTTCCATCTAATGCTCTTTTCCTATATTGTTCATATACCTTCTCACAATTTCCAGTGCATGTGCAATATCAAGCCTTGTGCACACCATTTCATAAATTAAGCTTCCAATTTCTAATGCATATGGAACTTTAGACATATAATCCATCTCTTCTTGGGTCTTGGGACACATCTCCTTACTTAGTTTGAAAATGTTAGCCAAAGGTGTATTAACTAGTTTTGCATTATGCATATTAAATATTTCCAACACCTTTTCTAATGTACTCATTGTGAGACAATGTTAATTTGTGATTTTTCATGCCTTTAGTTATTCTCATACCAAGGATTTTCTTTGCAATAGTCAAATACTTCATTTCAAATGAATTGGCCAATTTTCCTTTGGGAACATTTATTTCCTGTATGTTTTAACTTGAAAAAAGCACGTCATCTACATACAATAGAAATATAATATAACTACCATCATTTTGTTTCTTAAGATAAACACAATTGTCAGAGTTACATCTAGTATAACCTTGTTCAGACATAAACCTATCAAATTTTGGATACCATTTGCCTTGGAGCCTATTTTAAGCCATGAAAGCTCTTATTCAACTTGCACACTAATTTCTTCTTCCCTTTGACCTCATACTCTTGTGACTACTGCATATAGATCTCTTCCTCCAAATCCCCATCGAGAAAGGTTGTATTTACATCTAACTGTTTAAGATGCAAATCTTCTATTGCCACTAGACTTAAAATAGTTCTCATTGAATTCATTTTAATAATAGGAGAAAGTATTTCATAAAATTCTATACTTTGTTTTATGCAAACCCCTTAACCACAAGTCTAGCCTTATACCTTCGTTTTCCACCATCTTCACAGTTTAACTTGTAAACCTATTTATTCTACAATGTTATTTTACCTATAGGCAACCTGATTAAGTCCCAAGTTTGGTTATGTACCAAGTATTCCATCTCTTCATTCATGGCTTGCTTCCACGTCTTCCTAGTTTCTACTTGCAGTTCTTCGCCATATCCTTCTAGTTCACCAAAATCAATCAACAATACATAATATACTGAAGGAGAATAGCATTCAAGGGTTCTGCTTAATATGGTAGATCTTTTGAAAAAAAGGAAGGAGTCTGAGGTGCCCACTGTTGTTATTATTTTTATTGTTTTTATTGTTGTTATTGTTGTTGATCATTATGATTTTCTGGCACCTTTGACTTTACTTTTTCTGTGATCTTATCAAACACTGTGTATTATGTGTTTTATTTTCCTTATTTCTTTCCCAATAACTGGTCTTCGTATAAGACCCTTTCATTGAATACCACATCTCTACTCATGATGATTTTATAATTTTCATAACCATATAAGCGATAACCAAAATCATTAACACCTTATCCGATGAAGGTACACTTCTTTGATTTTTCCTCAAGCTCTGCTATGTTTTCTTTATTAATGTGGAAAAACAACCAAACATATTTAGAAATGAGTAGATTAGCTCCTTACCTATTCGTGCCTCTTCTAGAATGCCACCATGCAAGGAACTTAAAGGCCATCTTTTTATTAGATAAAAAACAATATCTAAAATTTCTTCCCAAAATTGTAGAGGAAATCTCAAATGCAATCTCATATACCTTGCACGCTCCATGATTGTCATGTTTATCATTTCACACACATGAGTTTGTTTTGGTGTTCCTAGAATTGTCTTCTCTACGAATTTCATGGTATGAACAATAATTATCAAACTCCTTGCTGCAGTATTCACCTTTCAATATCTAATTCGAGACACTTCAACCTCTTAACTATCTCGTTATCAACCAAATATTTCCATTTCTAAAAAGTATCAAAGACATATAATTTATTTTGAATATAATAAACCTAGGTTTTCCTAGTTGCATCATTAATAAAAGTAACATAATAGCAAGATCCACCGAGAGATGATACATGAGCAGGTCCCCATACATTTGTATGCACAAGCTCTATTTCTTCACTCTTCTTTTCTTTCCTGGCTCTGAGAAATCTGAATCTCTTCTATTTTCCATAAACACAATTTTATCAAAAATTCAAATCATTATGCTTCAAACTTGGCAGCAAATTTCTTGAGTGAAGAATTTGCATCCCCTTCTCACTTATGTGCCCAAGCCTATGATGCCACAATTTCATTTATGCTCTTATGGAGGTTAAAGCATTAGTATAATTAGAAATGCCATTGCATAAATATAATGTACCAACCTTTTTTCCTTTTGTTATTACCAGGGCTTCTTTAGTCACCTTCTAGGTCTATAAATGTAGTTACACAACATTCACCTCCCAACTATCCTATTGAAATTAGATTTTTCCTCATATCTGGAACATGCCTTAACTATTTTAATAGCCATTTATTTCCATTTTATTTCTTTATAAAAGCCTTACCCATTCCGAATATTTTATAGGGTTTATCATCACATAGACAAACCTATCCAAAATCTCCTTGAACATAGTCATGAAAATGTTTCCTATCAAGTGTGGCATGGAATGAAGCCCCTAAATATACCACCCAGGCATCAATAATATTTTCTAATGAAATAATCAAAACATCTTACAACAAATAAACTCTTACATTTTCTTCATGATTATTCTCTTATTTTCCATCTACTTCTTTTCCCTTCCGAAATTTACAGTCTTTCTTTAGGTGTCCTTTCTTCCCACATTTATAGTACACTATCCCTGATATGGATTTGGATCTTCCTTTCCTTGACTTACTATGATGTCTTGGTCAATTTTCTCTCTCAAGTTTTCTTCCCCTAGCCTTTGCAATAAAATAATTACCTATTGTCTCACTTGGACTTTTCCATCGCATTTCCTCACTAAGGATAGCACCAACAACATCATAAAATTTTAAAGTAGTAGATCTAGAGATAGAGTTGCTAATAGCCATGATGAAGCTATTCAGAATTTCTAGAAATGAGCACAGAAACAACATAGCCCTAACTTCATCATCAAAATTTACCCATACAAAACTTAATTGTCTAGTAACCGTGTTAAATTCATTTAAACTATCAGCAACATATCCACCTTCTAACATATTCATATTAAACAAGTGATTCGTAAAAAATACCATGTTCGAGGGCAAGGGTTTTTCATATAGGCTATCCAATGCCTTCATTAGAACCTTTGTTTTCATTTCCTTTGAAATGTTGAAGGCCTCCGATGCTACCAGGCACAATCGTATTGTTCCTAGTGCCTATCTCTAGAGAATATCTCATTCTCCATTTTTCATACTTATCGATTTCTTTGATTTTCTGCTCAATTGTAAGTAAATATATTTATAATACAAATAACCCTCTATTTGCATCTTCCATAGCTCTTAGTTTTGTCCATTAAATTTCTCAACCCTAAACCTACCATCTTCTACAATTTCTCCCACTCGAACAAAAACCCTTATTTCCAGTGATTTTATCATCCAAATAGAGTTTCGCCTCTGATACCAGTTGTTAGAAATTAAATAAAAGAGCAGTGGAACACATAAAATATTGAAAAATATAAAATATCAGCAAATTCGAGTTTGTAGGCTTGGAGTAGAGTTTTGCATGTAGTTATTGCTAAAATTTAGCAATCTAGTTCCTTTATTTTCAATTGAACTTAGTTAACTAAGCTCAAGTAATTGATTGAGTCAGTTGAAGGTTAGTTGAGTAGTAGAACTGTTGTTAACTAGGTGATATCTTAGTGAAACTAGTCAATCAGCTAAAAATAGCCAAGACATGCATGTAATTCAAATTTCCCAGCTGGAGTGGAGGAAAAGGCACATTGTAATAATCAATTGTATACTATTTGAGTGTACAAACTTGATAGTTAAGCAGGTGATCTATTCCTTCAGATTTGTGCAAGGGAATAGGGAATTTCCCTATTCTTTAGGAGCTCAATTTCTCCTTAATTGTGCAATGAAATATGAGTAAGTTGGAGGATTGAAGTGGCTAAGTGTTGACCAAAGCAAGACAGTCAGCAGGAGAACATATTTAGAATGCAGGGTGTGCTTCAGGATTGAAGCAAGACATTGTAATAGTTTCTCATTCTCATCTAATTATTGAAAAGTAATGAAGGGGTTTTTCCTAGTTTGATTCTCGTATAAATGATTGTGTATTTTTGGTTTTGATGGTTGTATGTCATTGCATGTGTTTCTAGATTGTGATTTCCATTCAATGGAATTGTAGAGGAAACTTGTAATCTTTTGTTTTCGGTTCGAATTCATCAGTAGTATAAAATTTCTATTAATTTCTACATGGTGTCAGAGCTGAAAATCATAATAGAAACTAGTCAATAGATCTTCTCCCTAAAAAAATTGATTTACAGATTCAATGAAGCAATTTTCTTCCATGTGAGGAAATGTCTTTCAATAGATTGAGATTGGATCATGCCCTGGAGGGAACCTCAAATTTCATGGCTTGAAAAATATAGTATGGAAGTTGTACTCAATGATAATGGAGTGTTGGAGTACACCAAAACTGGCATTCCAAAACCAACAACATCGGATGCACAACAGTTATCCTAGTGGAAGAAGGATACCGCAAAATACAGGAGAATCATCCTGGAGAGTGTGAGAGACCAAACAGTCTTGAATTTACATGGAAAAGAAACACCATTTTCTATGTGGAAGACCCTCACTGAGTTATTCGAAAATAGCAGTGAGTCAGGAAATTAGCATTGAGGGATAAGCTCAGAAACATCTGGTTCCAGAAAAATGTAACTTTTCCACATTACTTGTCTAGATTCACTCAAGTTCGAGATGAACTTGGAGGATTGGGAGAAAATTTTCCCTCATTCAAGCTAGTGAGCTTAGCTCTCCTAGGCCTTCCAAAATTCTAGCAGAACTACCAGGACTCTATAAATGGAAGGGACAAATTTCCAAATTGGGAGAGACTTTGGTTTGATTTGGTGCAGGAAGAAATTAGAATAAATATCAAATATGGAGTAACATCCCAAAGGAGGAAGAAAATTTTGCCTTGGGATACAATGACAATAGTAATGGGGGAATCACTAGTATTATAGGGGCCTAACATGCTCCTCTCATTCTAAAAAGCGTTGTCCTCAATTCTTGACTGGTTCTAGATGCTTCTGTATAAAATTCTCATCCTCCCATGTGCAATATTCAGTGGATAAGTTCTTCCACTTGATGAGATACTCTGAAATTGATCAATTTCATAGTTGTTGAGTTCTTGTTTCTGTGACTGCTTCCGGTTCCAATATGATTTTTCCTTCCTCGTCAAGTTCTGGAAATATTGTTTTGAATTGGGAGCTTGTCACCTATAACTTCTTTAAAACATGAAACATGGAAAACTGGGTGCACTCAAGAAGCTGCAGGAAGCTCCAATTTGTATGCCATAGTACCAATCTTTTGTAACACCTTGTACATACCATAATACTTTGGTGATAATTTTTTATCCTTCTTAGCTTGCTTGAGGGACATTTGTTTATATGGTTGTAGCCGTAAGAATACTTAGCCACCTACATCAAAACTTCTTTCGCTGCAATGATGATATGCGTGTTGTTTCATTCTATTCTGCGCCAACGTGACGCTGTCCTTTAAGAGTTGGAGAACTTGTTTTTGATGCTCGATGTGATGTTCCACTACTTGAATCTTAGAATTTTCTCTTAAATATGATGTGATGGATGGTGGATGATATCCATAAAGTGTCATAAATGGGGTCATTTTTGCTACAGTATGGAAGGAAGTGTTATACCACCATTCAACCAGAGGCAACCATATGACCCATTGTGTTTGTTTATCAAATAAAAAGCAACGAAGATATCCTTCCGAACATTTTTTTACTATCTTAGTTTGCCCATCAGATTGAGGATGATAAGATGATCTATGAGCTAACTGAGTGCCGAGGCAAGAAAATAATTATGTCCAAAAATCTCCAGTGAAAATGGGATCTTTGTTGCTTACAATAATCTTTGGGTTTCCATGTAGCTTTTGAATTGTTTCCATAAATGCAGTAGAAACTGTGTTGGCTTTAAATGGATGTGATAATGCACAAAAGTGTGCATACTTGGTAAGTCTATCAACTACCACCATGATGACACTCTTTCCTTCAGACTTGGTTAAACCTATGATAAAATCCATTGAAACTTCCTCCCAATGTTGGCTTGGAATGGAAAAAGGTTGTAATAGACTTGGGGTCTTAATTGTTTCAACTTTATTTTGTTGGCAAACCAAACATTCTTCCACAAAATTATGAATATCCAATTTAAGGCCATCCTAAAAAAATTCCTTCTTAACCCTGCGGTAAGTTTTTAAAAATCCTAAGTGCCCTCCTAAGGGAGAAGTGTGCAATTCCATAAGAATCTTTTCTTTGAGTTGGGAATTATTACATAGGTATTGTACCATAATGAATCATTTTTCCATCTAAATGTATCAAATGTACTAGGATCTTGTTGTAACTTTCGAATGAGTTCCCACACTTCTTCATAATTCTTGCATTCCTCCCTTGCTTCGTTTATCCAATCTGGTTGGATAATAGAAATGGAACATAACAATGCTTCCACATCCTCATCCTTTCTTGAGAGTGCATCTGCGACAACATTTTGCTTCCCTTTTTTGTAGATGATTTCAAAGTCATAACCCAACATCTTTGTGACCCACTTTTGTTGCTCTTTAGAGGATAATCTTTGTTCTAAAAAGTATTTAAGACTATCATGATCTATTTTTACCTTGAAGTGTCTTCACATTAAGTAGGGTCGCCACTTCTTAAGTGCATGTAGTATTGCCAACATTTCCTTCTCATAAATTGGTTTGTGTAAATATTTTCCCTTCATTGGATGACTTTTGAAAGAAATGGGTCTTTCATCTTGCATTAAAACAACACCAATTCCATTTCCTAAAGCATCACATTCCACAATAAATTTTTTTGTGAAGTTTGGCATAGCTAAGATTGGTGCTTGGCACATTTCCTCTTTAAGATGTTCGAAGGCCTTTGTTGCTTCTGGAGTGCATGAAAATGCATCTTTCTTCAATAATGTTGTTATAGGTGCTACTATTCTCCCATAGTTCTTAACAAACTTGTGATAATACTGTTCAAAATGGCAACAAGAAATGCTAAAAATAGAAATGCTATAAATAGCAGTTCGGGTACTAGTGTTGGACATAGCAACAAGGAATGAAAAATGGAAGTGCTAAAAATAGCATTGCTATAAATGTCATTTCGGGATACCCTCCTATTTTAGTTAGTCCCTGAACTAAAATAGAGAAGTAAAATTCAAATTTGATCTTAGCAATTGCTTGTAAAATAATTAATTAATTCATCTTGAGTTAATTAGTTGGAGAAATTCAAACATGAAGTCTTTGTGAAAACATGCAATAGTTATCCCTCTGATTGTGGAAGTTATCCCTTAATAAGGGACATAAGGATGAATTGATTATGAGTTCAATCAATTAATGCATGCATGCATGCAACTAGTGTATTTCAGATAACTAAATATTCTCTCATAAATAACTCATGCATATTAGTTCAGACAAAGAGCCAGTTAAGATTAAAGGAAGGGACAATGTACTATCAGTTGGACGAATTTTCCTATACAGGAAACTCATCCATGTAGAAGGAATGATCTCCTTCAGGTTTGTGTAGTTATTTCTGAGCCAAGTGAGCAGTTTGAGGTGGGAATTTACACAAGTGGAAGCACTGGACCCCAGGAAAAACTACACAAGGAAATAAGAGGCTTGGAGGGCATAGGAGAAGATTTGTGAGAAGCCTTTGATTGTCTATGAGTAGCAGTTGGATTGTAGAGAGAGCAAGATAGCTTGGGAATGATCCTTTTTGTAATACTAAACATATTTCCACTTGTATGATAATACAAAGATCGGGGTTTTTAGTTGAGGCTTTCCCCAGAGTATTCTTCTTCTCTATTATATGTGTTTCAATTGATCTTGTTCAAATTGATTAAGCTTCCGCAAAGTTTGATAGTAGAAGTAGATCGAGTATTTTTCTTTAGTACATTACATTATTAAGTGATCTACAGTGAGAATTTCTACATCGTATCAGAGCGAAGGTGATCAAAGGAGAGAATAGTATACAAGAAGTGAGAAGTTTGAAGTTTGAGGTTCTTGAATATAGAAATCGAGTTCTTATCACATCTCAATTCCACCAATGGCGTTCAACAGGTTTAAGACTCGAGTATGCCCTTGATGGCATGGAAGCAGTATTAGAGGATAACGGCCTAAAGGACTTCATTGTTCAAGAAGTCCCCAAGCCGACTGATACTACAGAATCGGCAGAATGGAAGAAATGTGTGGCTAGAGCAAGGAGAATCCTTCTAGAGGGAGTTCAAGACCACATATTATCGAGTCTCAATGGGAAAGAGATACCGTTTTCGATGTGGAAAACATTGAAAGATCTATATCAAAACAGGAGTGATTAGAGGAGTTGGCGCTGAAAGAAAAGCTTCAAAAAATCAAGTGTGAAAAGGGCGACATGATCTCTACATATATGAACAAGCTCACCACCTAGAGGGATGAGCTTGGAAGTGTAGGAATCATGATAGTTGATGATGACATGGTGAGTCTTGCTCCCCTCGGTCTTCCTAAGAGCTGACACAGCTACCAAGACACAATAAATGGAAGAGAGAAACTGCCATATTGGGAACGACTTTGGTTGGATTTGATACAGGAGGAGATAAGAAGAAGCACCAGAGATGGTTCTTTATCCAAGGAGGATGAAGAAAATTGTGCCTTAGCTAGTAAGGCAAAGAAAGGGAAGGAGAAGGATTTGCAATCCAAATCGAGTTCTTCCCATGGTGGGAGGAAGTTTGACAAATCAAAAGTGCGATGCTTTCATTGTCATGAGGTGGGCCATTTTCCTACAAATTTTCCACTGAAGAAATCCAAGATAGGATCTAAGGAAGGATTTGAAGGTGAGGCATTGGCCTCACAGTTCGAGTTGGATTTCACCCTCTTCGCATGCATGGTTTCATCCATGGTGGGATGTGGTTGGTTTCTTAATAGTCGAGCTTCTTCCACATGACCGACGAAAAGAGTTCATTCAGTACCTTGGAGGAGAAAGATCTCCAGATACTCATAGCGATGGGTAACGATAAAAAGTATAATGTCTCAAGTGTAGGCATGGTTACTTTCCAAAGTGAGCATGGAGCTCGCATTACCTTGACCCATGTCAAGTATGTATGAGGACTGAAGGAAAATTTGGTGTCGATCACAATGCTGGAAGACAAAGGCTATGATATAGTATTCAGTAAGGAAAAAATTTTCCTTCGACACATCACCACTAGATAGGTGAAGCAGATCGGTTCACGAGTCAAGAACCTATATGCTCTTGAGGTTCAAGATGCATGCAAAGCCCTGAGGAGCAAGGTGGCTGATGGAGACTTGGTGGTTGAGAGGGAGAGTATATTACCTCTCAACATGCAGTGCCAGAAGAAGTCTCAGACAATTGTGGAGGAGCCACAAGTGGTGAATCAGCTTCAGGAGGTTGTGGAGTAGCCACAACTAGAGAAGCGAGAGGAGATCAAGTGGAGGCATCTACTCATGCAAAGACCTCTAGTAGGGGGAAATTTTGAGCCAAGTGAGCAGATGGATCACATGCATCCATACATCCAAGTCAGGGTTGGGGCGATGTGGAGTGACAGTCCCAAGAAGGCTAGAATAGGGGCAAGATCATTGAGTTACCCAACCTCTTTGATTAGACCTTGCTACGGGAGCCCCGATGAGGAGTAGCAGGACTAGTTGAGTGGGTGTAGGTAGATGCAGATGGAGCGGAAGAGAGAGCTATAGTGCAAGAATCCCAAGACAGTGCAGAGCTAGCAGGCTACAACAATGTGAGAGGCACATGAGTGTTGCACCAGTGCAGGATGGCACAGAGAGGTGTGCAACGATGTGAGATTCATGGAGTGTTGCAATAGCTCAGAGGTCATGGAGGGAGCACTTGTCATCGGCAGAGAAAGCTTCAGCATCAGAGGATGTTTCTAGCCTAACAGGGAGGTTAGTTGGGAGTTTTTTTGTTTCTAGAGTTGCTGGAGCAACAACACTTGGGAGAAGTGTTACATGCAGAAAATTCCAAAGGTTTAGGATCAAGTTCAAGTTGAATGTCTTTCTTGTTGAGAGGGAGTGTTTAAAATGGCAAAAATGAAATGCTAAAATAGAAATTCTATGAATAGTATTGATATAAATAGCAGTTCAGGTGTCAGTGTTGGACATAGCAACAAGGAATGAAAAATGGAAGTGCTAAAAATAGCATTTCATGATACCTTCCTATTTTAGTTAGTCTCTAAACTAAAATAGAGAAATAAAATTCGAATTTGATCTTAGTAGTTGTTTGTAAAATAATTAATTAATTCATCTTGAGTTAATTAGTTGGAGAAATTCAAACATGAAGTCTTTGTGAAGACATGCAACAATTATCCCTTTGATTGAGGAAGTTATCCCTTAATTAATGAGATAAGGATGAATTGATTGTGAGTTCAGTCAGTTAATGCATGCATGCATGCAACTAGTGTACTTTAGATAACTGAATATTCTCTCATAAATAACTTATGTATGTTAGTTCAGACAAAGACCCAGTTGAGATTAAAGGAAGGGACAATGTACAATCAGTTGGAGGAATTTTCTTATATAGGAAACTCATCCATGCAGAAGGAATGATCTCCTTCAGGTTTGTGCAATTATTTCTGAGCCAAGTGAGCAGTGTGAGGTAGGAATTCATACAAGTGGAAGCACTAGACCCCAGGAAAAATTGCTCAAGGAAATAGGAGGATTGGAGGGTAAAGGAGAAGGTTTGTGAGAAGCCTTTGACTATCTATGAGCAGCAATTGGATTGCGGAGAGAGCAAGATAGCTTGGGAATGATTATTTTTGTAATACTGAACATATTTCCACTTGTATAATAATACAAATATCGGGGTTTTTAGTTGAGGCTTTCCCCAGAGTATTATTCTGTCATTAATGTGTATGATTTCTTCTTCTCTGTTATATGTGTTTCGATTGATCTTACTCAAATTGATTAAGCTTCTGCAAAGTTTGATAGTAGAAGTAGATCAAGTATTTTGATTTAGTACATTGCATTATTAGGTTATTTACAGTGAGAATTTCTACATGGTATCAGAGCAAAGGTGATCAAAGGAGAGAACAATATACAAGAAGGGAGAAGTTTGAAGTTTGAGGTTCCTGAATATAGAAATTGAGTTCTTATCACATCTCAATTTCACCAATGGCGTTCAACAGTTTAAGACTTGATTATACCCTTGATGGAAGCTCGAATTATATAGCCTAGAAGGATCACATGGAAGCAGTATTAGAGGATAACAGTCTTAAGGACTTCATTGTTCAAGAAGTCCCCAAGCCAACTGATGCTACAGAATTGGCGGAATGGAAGAAGTGTGTGGCTATAGCAAGGAGAATCCTTCTGGAGGGAGTTCGAGACCACATAGTATCGTGTCTCCATGTGAAGGAGACACCATTTTCAATGTGGAAAACATTAAAAGATCTATATCAGAACAACATTGATCAAAGGAAGTTGGTGTTGAAAGACAAGATTCAAAAAATCAAGTGTGAAAAGGGCGACATGATCTGTACATATATAAACAAGCTCACCACCTGCAAGGATGAGCTTGGAAGTGTAGGAATCACGACAGTCGATGATGACATCGTAAGTCTTGTTGTGCTCGGCCTTCCTAAGAGCTAGCACATCTACCAAGACTCAGTAAATGAAAGAGAGAAACTGCCAGATTGGGAATGACTTTGTTTGGATCTGATGCAGGAGGAGATAAGAAGAAGCACCAGAGATGGTTCTTCATCCAAGGAGGATGGAGAAAATTTCACCTTAGCGAGTAAGGTGAAGAAAGGGAAGGAGAAGGATTCTCATTCCAAATCGAGTTCTTCCCATGGTGGGAAGAAGTTCGACAAATCAAAAGTGCGATGCTTTCATTGTCATGAGGTAGGCCATTTTGCTACGAATTGTCCACTGAAGAAATCCAAGATAGGATCTAAGGAAGGATCTGAAGGTGAGTCATTAGCCTCATAGTTCGAGTTGGATTTCACCCTCTTCGCATGCATGGTTTCATCCATGGTGGGATGTGGTTGGTTTCTTGATAGTGGAGCTTCTTTCCACATGACCGGTGAAAAGAGTTCGTTCAGTACCTTGGAGGAGAAAGATCTCCAGATACTCATAGAGATGGGTAATGATGAAAATTATAGTGTCTCAGGTGTAGGCACAGTTGCTTTTCAGAGGGAGCATGGAGCTAACATTACCTTGACTGATGTCAAGTATGTACTAGAACTGAAGGAAAATTTGGTATCGATCACAATGCTAGAAGACAAAGGATATGATATAGTCTTTAGTAAGGAAAAGCTTTTCCTTCGACACATCACCACTAGACAGGTGAAGCAGATCGGTTCACGAGTCAAGAACCTGTATGCTCTTCAGGTTCAAGACACATGCAAAGCCTTGAGGAGCAAGGCAACTGATGGAGACTTGGTGGTTGAGAGGGAGAGTACATTACCTCTCAACATGCAACGCCAGAAGAACTCTTAGAAAATTGTAGAGGAGTCACAATTAGTGAAGCAGCTTTAGGAGGTTGTGGAGTAGCCACAACTAGAGAAGTTGAGAGGAGATCGAGTGGAGGCATATACTCATGCAAAGACCTCCAGTGGGGGGGAATTTTGAGCCAAGTGGGTAGAGGGATCATATGCATCCATACCTCCAGGTCGGAGGTGGGGCAATGTGGAGTGACAGTCCCAAGAAGGCTGGAATAGGGGCAGGATCATTGAGGTAACCAACCTCTTTGATTAGACCTTGCTATGGGAGCCCTGACGAGGAGTAGCAGAACTAGCTGAGTGGGTAGAGGCAGATGTGAATGGAGTGGAAGAGAGAGCTATAGTGCAGGAATCCCAAGACAGTGCAAAGCGAGTAGGCTGCAACAATGTGAGAGGCACATGAGTGTTGCACTAGTGCAGGATGGTAGAGAGAGGTGTGCAATGGTGCAAGATGCATGGAGTGTTACAATAGCTCAGTGGTCATAGAGGGAGCACTTGTCATCAGCAGAGGAAGCTTTAGCATCAGGGGATGTTTCTAGCCCAATAGGGAGTTTAGTTGGGAGTTTTTTTGTTTCTGGAGTTGTTGGAGCAACAACACTTGGGATATGTATTGCATGCAGAACATTCCAAAGGTTCAAGATCGGGTTCGAGTTGAATGCCTTTCTTCTTGAGAGGGAGTGTTGAAAATGGCAACAAGAAATGCTAAAATGGAAATGATATAAATAGTAGTTCAGGTACCAGTGTTGGACATAGGAACAAGGAATGAAAAATGGGAGTGTTAAAAATGACATTGCTATAAATATCATTTTGGGATACCTTCCTATTTTAGTGAGTCCTTGAACTAAAATAGAGAAGTAAAATTCGAATTTGATCTTAGCAATTGTTTGTAAAATAATTAATTAATTCATCTTGAGTTAATTAGTTGGAGAAATTCAAACATGAAGTCTTTGTGAAGACATGCAATATTTATCCCTTTGATTGAGGAATTTATCCCTTAATTAAGGAGATAAGGATGAATTGATTGCAAGTTCAGTTAGTTAATGCATGCATGCATGCAACTAGTGTACTTTAGATAACTGAATATTCTCTCATAAATAATTCATGCATGTTAGTTTAGAAAAAGACCCAGTTGAGATTAAAGGAAGGGATAGTGTACTATCAGTTGGAGGAATTTTCCTATATAGGAAACTCATCCATGCAGAAGGAATGATCTCCTTCAAGTTGGTGCTTTTATTTCTAAGCCAAGTGAGCAGTGTGAGGTGCGAATTCACACAAGTGGAAGCACTAGACCCTAGGAAAAAATGCGCAAGGGAATAGGAGGCTTGGAGGGCAGAGGAGAAGGTTTGTGAGAAGCCTTTGATAGTCTATGAGTAGTAGTTGGATTCTAGAGAGAGCAAGATAGCTTGAGAGCTGATTCTTTTTGTAATACTAAACATATTTCCACTTGTATGATAATAGAGATCGAGGTTTTTAGTTGAGTCTTTCCCTAGATTATTATTCTGTCTTTAATGTGTATGATTTCTTCTTCTCTGTTATATGTGTTCTAATTGATATTGCTCAAATTGATTAAGCTTCCACAAAGTTTGATAGTAGAAGTAGATCAAGTACTTTTCCTTAGTACATTTCATTATTAGGTGATCTACACTGAGAATTTCTACATGGTATCAGATCTAAGGTGATCAAAGGAGAGAACAGTATACAAGAAGGGAGAAGTTCCAAGTTTGAGGTTTCTGAATATAGAAATTGAGTTCTTATCACATCTCAATTTCACCAATGGCATTCAACGCTTGAAGACTCAAGTATTCCCTTGATGATAGCTCGAAATTTATAGCTTGGAAGGATCACATGGAAGCAATATTAGAGGATAATGGTCTAAAGGACTTCATTGATCAAGAAGTCCCCAAGCCGACTAATGCTACAAAATTGGCAGAATGGAAGAAATGTGTGGCTAGAGCTAGGGAAATCCTTTTGGAGGGAGTTCGAGACCACATAGTATTGAGTCTCAATGGGAAGGAGTCACCATTCTTGATGTGGAAAACATGAAAGATCTATATAAAAATAGCAGCAATCAGAGGAAGTTGGTGCTAAAAGACAAGCTTCAGAAAATCAAGTGTGAAAAGGGTGACATGATCTCTACATATCTAAACAAGCTCGCCACCTGCAAGGATGAGCTTGGAAGTGTAGGAATCATGACAACAAATGATGACATGGTGAATCTTGCTCTCCTCGGTCTTCCTAAGTGCTAGCATAGCTACCAAGACTCGGTAAATGGAAGAGAGAAACTGCCAGATTGGGAATGACATTGGTTGGATCTAATGCAGGAGGAGATAAGAAGAAACACCAGAGATGGTTCTTCATCCAAGGAGGATGAAGAAAATTGTGCCTTAGTGAGTAAGGTGAAGAAAGGGAAGGAGAAGGATTCAAATTCCAAATCGAGTTCTTCCTATGGTGGGAAGAAGTTTGACAAATCGAAAGTGTGATGCTTTCGTTGTCATGAGGTGGGCCATTTTGCTACAAATTTCCCACTAAAGAAATCCAAGATGGGATCCAAGGAAGGATCTGAAGGTGAGGCATTGGCCTCACAGTTCGAGTTGGATTTCTCCCTCTTCGCATGCATGGTTTCATCCATGGTGGGATGTGGTTGGTTTCTTTACAGTGGAGTTTCTTTATAATTCAATTCCTTTGTTATCTTA
The DNA here is from genome assembly GCA_000404065.3 of Pinus taeda. Lineage (NCBI taxonomy): Eukaryota > Viridiplantae > Streptophyta > Pinopsida > Pinales > Pinaceae > Pinus > Pinus taeda. Next base: position 235,746 of record APFE030386975.1, on the reverse strand, counting down.
CAATGAATAAAATAATGGGTACTTCCCAAATCAATCAACACTATTACCTTTTTCTTCTTGATATGTCCTTCTATCTTGATAGTTTGAAGAGTGGTAATTCTAGTCAATGCATTACAATATATGGTTGAATTCATTTCTTCTTCATCTAGGGTTTGTTCCTGGAGTATATCCTCTTCTTTTGACATTTCTTGTTCCTTTTCTTCCTCCTCTTCACAATCTATGTAGAATAATTTCTTCTCAGCACACTTATGACTTGTAGTGTATTTTCTATCACAATTTTAACAAAGAATTTTTGCCCTCTTTTCCTCCAATTGTTGTGGTGTTAACCTTGTAGGTTGTATAAGGCTAGGGGCAACAACACTTCCATCTTTATAGTTGTGAGTGGTAGGCTTCCTGGTTGCCATAATTTTGCTTTCCATTTTTTTTGCTAACCTGAATGCCTTCTCCAATGAATCAGGTTCCAAAAGGAAAACCTCATGTTTGGATATTATCCTTTAAAGTCCCTATGAACACATCCATCCTATGCTCCTCTAATTATATATCTTTTACCCTTATGTTATATTTTTGGAATCGTGATGCGTCCTGGTTGAACCCTTTTGTTGAGATTTTATCATTGGCTAAAAAGGTGTTTTTTTTTTGTGTCCTCATAATGTGCTATCATTTCTTTCATAAAATTGCCCAGTGACAATTTTTTATGAGAGGAAAATTCGTTGATACATACACCTGATTTGGTTCGGAATATAAGTTTCAATCATACTTTTTGTGTGTTTTTGACCTTATGGAGATCGAAAAAATTGGTTCCATCTGTAGTCTCCATGTTCGAGATCTTGCGATCAAACTTTCTCATATCGATTTTTGGCAACATGGTGGGTCTCAATCCAACTCTTCAACTCTATGAAATCATGATTAACATTTTTTTTTTTTTTCATCATGAGTTTCCTTTACTACCCTTTCACCATTAGTGACCATTTCTTGTAGCAACTTATTCAAATTTATCTTCAATTCTTCCATCTTATCGTCCATGCCATTCATCTTCGCATCCATTCCATTCATCTTAGATTCCACACCATCCATATTAACTTGAATGCCATTCATATTAGCTTCCACGCCATTCATCTTGCCTTCATTTACCTTTAGTGAGAGTGAAATTTGTTGTACTTGGTCTTGTAATTTTGATATATCATGTTGCATTTCTTCCTCTTCTTCTTGAGTCATGTTAGAGCTTTTAGGTTGCCTACTAGGTGTTTCCATATTCTTTCTTCGGGGCATTAATTAATGCTAATAATTCTTCACTATTCCTTTTGAATTCCTTCAAACTAATTTTTCAAACCAATCTTATGCAAAATTTAAAAAAAAACTACACACCTTTTTTTTTCACTTTGTAAGAGCTGAATATTGAATCTATTGTATCTCTATAATTGCAAATGTTGAATATTTAAAATCTTGTCCTACGATATCCCTTTGATTCCTATTTCTAACCCTGCAAGTATGTAAATATTGGATTCTCGAAGGAAGAGTTATGCCAAATCTCCCACGGTGACCTGATTATAGACTAGTTCAGTAGAGCGAACTTATATGACATGCCACGTGTCACTGTTTCAACCTTAGTACCTGAAACTGATACAATGAAAACTACAGGTTGTCCTCTTTCTGAAACTTCTGACGAAATTTCAATATGATGCTCAAAACAAAAGTTATGAACGATTTTCCCCAGGTCACCTGTTTGGAATGTAATTCGGGAGTCTACAAAAACCCTAACTTCCTCAAATCATATCTCCGCAAATATAGCGATACAAGCTCTAACATTTAGGCCCAAGGTTTAGAATGATTTCGGCTCAAATTGTTTTCTCGGTAGATTCTAAAACGTTGTAGAAAAAACGTTATAGCGAAAAGTCCATGATGACCTGTTTGGAGCATCAAAACCCTAGAATCCAAAGCTCTGATACTAAATGTTAGGAAACCAGCTCACAAAAAGATAGAAAAGATAGATGAACGCCTTAGAATTCAACCTCTTCGAGGGGGAAACCTCCTTTGCATTACACAAATGAACAATTCTTGGATGATACAAATGACTAAACTTCCCTTCCATATATAGGATTCTAAGGGGTCATAATATAATCAAGCCGACATAATAGTAATAACATAAGGGCACAAAAATAAGAATAGTGGGTTTCTATGGGGCATACTAATAACAATATGGGGACAATAGGGGCATAATAATAACAACAAGGGATGCAATGACAATAGTAATCGGGGAATCACTAGTATTATAGGGGCCTAAAAAAATTCGATTTAGGCTTGGAGTAGTGTTGTGCATGTAGTGATTGCTAAAATTTTGCAATCTAGTTCAATTATTTTCAGTTGAACTGAGTTAACTAAGCTCAAGTAATTAATTGACTCATTTGAAGGTCAACTAAGTAGTAGAATTATTGTTAACTCAATGATCTCTTAGTTAAACTAGTCAATAAACTAAAAATAGCCCATACATGCATGGAATTCGAATTTCCTACATTGGGTGGAGAAAAAGGCACATTTTAATCATCAATTATATACTAGTTGAGTGCATAGGCTTGACAATTGAGTAGGTGATCTATTCCTTTGGATTTTCACAAAGAAATAGGGAATTCCCCTATTCTTTAGGAGATCAATTTCTCCTAAATTGAACAAGTACATAGGAGGAAGTTGGAGGCTTGAATTTTCTAAGTGTTTCCTAGAGTAGGATAGTCACCAAGAGAATATGTTTACAGTGTAGGGTGTGCTTCTGAATAGAAGCAAGATATTGTAATATTTTCTCATTCCCATCTGAATAACGAAAAGTAGCAGAGGGGTTTTTCCTAGTTAGGTTCCCCTGTAAATCAATGTGTTCTTGTGGTTTTGATGGTTGTATGTCATTGCATGTGTTTTAAATTTGTGGTTTACATCCAGAAAAATTGTAGAGGAAACTTGTATTATCTTTTTTTCATTTCGAGTTCATCAGTAGTAGAAAATTTCTATTAATTTCTACACTCCTCAATTTTGCACATATCACCATGCAAAATGGAATGGAAAAATAGACCATTTGTAACACTCCCCCTCTCACCCCACCTGGATGTAGGTCACCTTAAGGAGGTAGGGATCATGAAATTTTTTCTTCTTTCATGCACCTTTAACCCAAATTTTGAGTTGATCATTATCTTCGTCTCAGAAGATATTTTGAATAATATAAAATTACCTCGAATCAGACCTTTGGGCAAAAAGATATAGCACTCTAAATATTTCTTGTACACCACATCATGTGTGCTTTCCACCATGGTTCCACGCCATTTTTAACTAAAGGATGTTTGTAGGGGTTAACCCCAAAATTCAACAATATTAATTCCTCGTTGTGAGGTTTGTTCATTGGTGAGAGTCGAGATTGTTTCTAGTCTTGGAGAGGCTTACAATAGGTAATGACCCAAGCTCTTTGGTTCCCTTGTTGGCACTAATAAGGACTCTAGATTCAAATGTACACCATCACAAATCTATACAAAATTCAATCTCTCAGGAATAGGCTTGCGAGTCGAGGTTATTGTTGCAGACTTTTGTTTGTTCAAAGAGAAGGGAAAATACCCATGCTCATACATGTATACACCAAACAATATAGTGAAACCCTCTTGTCAAAAAGGGAGATAATTATGTTAAGAGTGAGCATGGACACCAATTTCATTGCTTATACCTACAGCTATGGGCAACCACATATCTGCAAGGTAGGAAAATTGGTCCTCATAACTCCATACCATGTAATTCTTATGGTAAACATCTCTCTGTATATAGACACATAATTGTTTTCATACAATTTGCATACATGAAATGGAATCTTACAATTGATTGAGACATACATGGGGTTGTTTGGGGCCACCAATGTTTTAGTTGTGGATTGAGGATTATGGCCCCACCAATATGTCTAAGGATTAATTTTCCAAACTCCATTGACAAGGTGAAGTCACAGTCCCAAAAACTATGATCCATTTCTCAATTTCCAAGTTCAAATATTTTTTAACTTTTAAGCCTAAGCTTAGTTCTAAGTCAATAACATTATCCAAGTTTAGGGATTTTTTTAACTTTTAAGCCTGAGTTTAGTTCTAGGTTAATAACTTCTTGTCATGTCCAATGGTTTCCAAAATATACAATTTTGAGCAAAACTTCTTATACATCATAATCATTGTTAGATGAGTTCAAGTACCCTCTCCCATCATTATATGTATTGACATTTATATTTAAAATACATAAGTTTTCTTTTTCTATGTAAACTTTTTTTAGGTATATAGATTATAATCAATAAAATTGATGAAGTTCTTGATTTTTTTTCTAGCAAGGGAAAATGACCAATATTGAGACCAACTTTCTGGGGAACAATAAACATTCTCCTCATTTCTATAGAGTTAGAACTCATCTCTTTATAGATGAAAGATTATTCATTTATCCTCAAATGCAATGGGAGATTTTCGAATAGTAAACTCCAACAAATATTTTAACAAGCTATCATATAGCATATTTACCTGTAAGGCACATCATTTTGTTTATGGAAAGAAAAGGAAATAAATATGATTGCCAAAGGTTTTAACTACAAGATTTTCATATAAATAGTAAAAGGACTCTTCTCATGGAAATAGCATTAATAATGATATTCACATCATAAGAGTATTAAAGATCAAAGTTAAGGTTTTGAAAAGCTTGGCTTCCAACATAGCAATAAGTAAATCACACCATGTCATTGAGCAATATGAAAATAAACAAACCATATTTCCAAGGAACTTAAGATGATATTTCAATTTAAACTCATAGGAATGAATGGAGTTACACTTTTACAATATTAAGCTTAAAACTCATATTCATAAGATCACAATAACTATGAACTCCTGATAGTTCTTTGTGGAACCTAAAATACAAATATTTTAGAAAAGTTCAGTGTTCAAAAAATTGAAATGCATTTATCCAAAATGTACTAAATTGGGCTCCCATGGACCATGTAAATGAAAATACCTAGAGAAAAAGAGGATAACAATTATAAATTAGCTCTCATCATTCAAAATGACTTTGAAATAAAAGTATAAAGGTTTGCTAATTGAGAAGTAGATATCAAAAGCTTCAACTAGGAGTTTACTTTACTTACTATTCTAGAAATGTGTTCTCTCCCTTTTAGTGAATGTTTTCACAATTTTTTTATAATCCTCTAATATTTTAACCCCTTTGTGCTAAATCAACATAGTTGTTTTGGTAAAGATAAAATTTAATATTCATTCCCTAAAGAAGGGACCACTTTAAATCTCTGAAAATTCCTTTAAATGGTGATTTATAAAAGAAGTTTACTACCAAGTAAAAAATACTCATAACTATAATTTAATCATTTTTGCATGATAGATGATACTTCAACTATGAAAACCATTTCCAAGATGTTCTTCACATCTATGGTTTTCAAATGAGCTCTCATTTTCTCAATTTGGATATCAGAAACTCAAGTTATGGCCTACAGAAGATAGTGGCTCAACAATTGTTCATTTGCTCCACATAAATATTGCCCTTTGATTTCTAAATATTCCCTATCTATCCCAAATGCATTATGGGAGGGATTTTGCAACAATCTATAAGGAAATAGGTTTCTTGTATTATTTGTAATGTGAAATAGAAAAATCCATATAACCTTCTATAACTTGTATTTAGTGTAAGCCCCAAGAGTTAGCTCAATCGGTCAAATCAAGTGCCTCGCCAATGGGAGGTCACAGGGTTGAATCCCGAAAGCTCTTGGGGTCAGGTCAGTAAATAGGCCGAGGGGTGTTGATGCCCTTCGGGTCGCGTCGACTCAGTGTTGAAAAACCATGGATGTAGCGGCTACCCACTAACCCGGGTATCCGTGAACCAGAAGTGAAAAAAAAAACTTGTATGCAGTGTAAACTTTTGGTCACCACCTCAACACCTAGTTATGATGTGAAGACATTCCCAATCATCTATGTCTAACCAATACCTTCAAGTATCACCCAGAGATAAAATTAATATTAATAAAGAAAAATAAAGAAAAATGAAGGATTCTCAACCTACATTCAAAGAAGTAAAATAACTAAATAAAATAAATAAAAATGAGTAAAAGTAAAATGGAAATAATCACTTAGTTTACATTCTAAAAATGGATCAGAAAAAATAAAAATGGAAATAATCACCTAGTCAACATTCTAAAAATGGATGGGAAAATGGATAATGTAAATAATAATAATAATTAATATTAAATAGAAAATAGATGAAAAATGAAGTAAAGGGATAAAATAAATAATTGAGGAAGATAGAACAAAGAAGGTGTAGTTAAGTTAACTCCATGGGTTCTTCAACCAAATTAGAAAAATATCAAGCATATAAACTCCATTTTTATTATGTAAAGTTTTGGATGAAGTTGGCACAAAGGGTTATCAAATGAGAGGATGATTACAACAAATTTATTTTCTTTTTAGTGCCCGTTTAAAAGGATAAACCATCCTCATTGACCTTGTGTGAGGAAGCATTGCAACATTGAAAATGAATCTTAATTATTAATGACTTTTTATGTCTTCATGGTCAATAAGTGAAGGTCATATGTCACTTTCAAGATTTCAAAAATTGGTATACATATAAAGGGATATAGGTTTAAGTTTGAACCACAATCACTCTAGTTGTTGTGTCATACGAAATCACATCAAAATTTGGCTCTAATGGTAGGATAGTGAGCTCCTTGTGGGTTGTCAAGAACACCAAATCCATATCAACTTCCTTATCCATCCAGCTACGAAGTCATCCAAAACCATTATCTCAATCCAACAATTACTTATTAATCAAAACTTTAGAAAACTACGTACATGAAAAAAAAAACATGTGTATCCTAACCTACTTGGATAAAATAGATACTTTTGAGTAAAGTAGATTTCAAAAGTAGCCAACCGATATGATTTCTCCTAATCATGGTTGAAATTTTCTATTTATTCACAATGTTTCAAAGGTATTCCTCCATTATGCAATGACAATAATTCCATGGTGAAGTTTTGAAAATAAATTGTTGTTGAAAATCTGTGGAGAATTGTAAGGATGGATTTTGTTTTTTACCAACAATTTCATTAACATATACCATACATTTCTTTTGTTGCAAATTATATTTTTTTAGTTCTAGGAATACCTCTTCTTCTTTAAACTCTACTTTAAATGAGAAATCAACATTCTGAAATATTAATGCATAGTTGTAATCTTTAACATCATTGTTTTTCATCCCATATTGACATCCTTATTGTGGCTTTGTAAAAACCACGTGTGGCCATTTAGGTTCCATTTTAACATGTTCTCCATATTCATGTGCATTTTTTGAAGGTTCATCGAATCATGTTGTAAACTCATTGACAACATTACTCTGAAATTTAACATATGAAAGATCAAAATTTCCTCCCATGGAGCATGTGGTGTTCTTCTTAATTTGAGACATTAGGTTTCTCACTTTTAGCTTCAGGAACATAATCTGATGTAGATAAATTTTCAAATCTTTCAATATATCTCTCTTCTAAATAATTTTCTTAATGTTCTTGGAATATTATTCAAAATTTTAAGAACTCGACACTACTTTTATGAAAAATTATCCAATGTCTTGAACTCACTACATTAAATCTTTCCACTTGTATGTATCCTCTTGCTTCAATAAATATCTCAAGTTCACAAGAAAACCATCTTTGCAAGAGATAAAAATGATAACATCATTCGAAAAATTCCTTGAGGAATTTCATAAATATGAGAGTGAATTATTTAACCATCACCTTTTCATTCATCCAAAGTTTAATCAACTTCAAGAAAAGAAATCATGGGTCGTTCCTTGTGTTGACATTGTGATCAACAACCTTAAAAGTTTTTCTTACACTTGAATTTTAGAGCCTTCTAAGGATCTTACCATATGTCATTCCATAATCACTTCATGGTCAGTCAATTTTTTTCCAAAATGTTCAAGTCTTCTTCTTAGGTTGTAAGTGTCAAATTCACTTTCTGACACATGTTCAATTTTTTATGAATTCACAAACGCACATCTTTCTTATGCAAACTTAGTTAGATATTGCACAAGTCTTGAAAGAAAGGATTAAATACAATTCGTTGCACAACTTATGTTGACAATCATTGCACACTCTCCATAGACAATCTCCCTCTCACTTTTGGTTGTATTTGTCTAATCATTCTAGTGAGCTTTCCCAACTATTGCTTTTTCCCACCATTGTTTTCATAAGTGTCCCTTTCACATTGGTGACTAATTTTTTTTATTGCATTCACTTTAAAAAGTTGTGTTTTCATGTTATCTTCATTTTGGCATGCATCTCCTTCAATTTCTTTAGATTTTGCAAGTGTTTTTTTCACATTTTCTTATTGTTGCAAGTGTCACTTCTAGCTATTTTAACTCTTGTATGTTTCACATATTTTGACATCACTAGATTTAGTTCTAGTGCACTCTTTTGCATTAGATGATCCTACATCTAATGAGAATATGTGCTAGACATATTCCAATAATGTAATGCACTTTATGGTCACATTTGACACTTATGTCGCAACTTTTGTTCTAAGTGTCATAATGATATGTTTCAACTGTCACACTTAGAAATCACTGCCGCTTTGATGTCATTTCAAGGCATGATTATTTTTCATGAGTATTGTGCATTCCCATGGCTTGCATTGATGGAATTCATGTGTGTGATTGGTGTTTTGGACTTGTTCGGATGCCTTTTCCTGTCTTAATCCACTGGTCTAACACTTAGCCATTATGGAGCTCTTCTTGGTCCCCATGCCTAGTGCAAGTTATGAAAGTATCAATCGTTCACCAAGTGATGAGAACTACCTATTCATGAGCCTTGTTGATAAAACATATGAATTCCAAAATTTTGCAGCGAGTCTTCCTCAAGGTAAGCCCTTATGATTTCACATTCAGAACCTTCAAATCATAGTCATTAACCCTTGTTCCATGCATTGACTGATTGCACTAAGATTTGAGTAATTCCACCTCTTATAGCACATGAAGTATTTCTAGTGGCCCTATGCAAAAGAAAACTATACCATACAAGGTATCTTCCCTCTCACAATTCTTTAAACCTCTTCCTGGGAAAAGTGACTTATCTTTTGCTACTTGCCCTAGCCAAATGCGCAATTTCCTCTTCTAGTTAGGCTTCCTAGGCACATGGTGCATTTCTAGTGGAAAATCAGCCACTATAAAAGGAAAACTTCACTAGCATGGAAGCCTCCCTCTCAAGTACAATGCATGGCACAGTTATAGTTCATATTTCTATGTTCACTACTGATTACAACCCCTGACTTCACCCAAGAATTTATCTTCCTTCCTGCCTTGACACAGGGCACGGTTCTAGTGGACAGACAGCCACTACACCCTCCCTTAAACCTACCTCTCAGTTATAACGCATGTCGCAATTTTAGTCAGCAAGCCATCAACCCTTTTCCACTAAACCTCCTCATTGCAGAAAGACTTTTCCTACCTTTCCTTCTCATCACATGGCTTCTAGTGAGTAGTGGGTTCATCCCTTGCTCAATGTCAATCTCACCTGAGTTATCACTACTTCCTTCTCCCTTGAGCATGGCGTAGAGTAAAATTATAGTTATCAAGATCATCACCTCTACCTATTTCACTTTCTCACTGCAATGGACCTTGAAAGGCCACTCCTGATAGTGCATGTCGTAGTGCTAGTGAGCAGTGATGCCTTCCCTTAGCCATTGTTGAGCTCAATTGTGCCATCCTCAACAAACCTTCATTTTCCAGTCTTTTCATGGTCCCTTCATAAGCAACTTCTTCTATGAGAAAAGTAGGGATAGAATAGATGATTTTGGAGTTGTCTATAATGCGACTTTTTGGAGATTTCGGTGATGGAATCCGGCGGAAGAAATGAGGTTAAATCTTGATTTTTAGCAGTTAAAATGGTTTTTTAACTGCATATTTGGATTCAGCGCCCTGGAAAACCCCTGGGAGCCATTGATTGTGCAGAAACTAGCTATCAAACTTGGGATTCCAATGAATTGCTGCCGGATTTTTCCCGGAAAAATCCACCGGAATGGCTTTCAAAAAGTCGCGTTATAGACTACTGCGATGATTTATAGACTTATTGTTCGGTAATTTAATTGATCTTAAATTATTTCATAAATTATCGACCGAGAATTCTAAACTGATGAAGTGTATGTGCACAATTTGTGCTAGGATTATTTATTATGTGCGTAATTTTGAAATTGAATTAGGATGTTTTCATGCACATGTTTTATCTAAGAATCACTCAAAGTAAAAAGAAAAAAAATTGTCACTCTTGCAGGAAAGGAAAGTATCACACTGATAGAAATAAAGCTAAATTGAACTGCAAAAGTAAATAGAAAAATCAAATCTAAATCCTCTTCACACTTGCAGAAAAGAAAGTTAATCTTAAATTACATAAATAAATATCACACCAGCAAAATTAAAGTCTTCTTCACACTATCGAAAATCAAACCTTGAACTAATTGCAAATTCTAAATCAAATGATCAATTTACATGTGCATAGTAAATCCCTTTGATTATTTTCTTCATCATTCACACAACGAGATTAGATTTATGAAAGAAACTCTATACAACAAATTCTATTATAAAATCTACAACAAATTCTATCTTGATTGTCACTAATGCTTCTCTAGAAACTAAAACTATATTCACTATGATAACTTAAGCATATGAAACAAAAAACTTAAATTAAAATGAAACATTACAGCTCCCAGGGGACCTTCCATGAGGGTAGGTATGCAAATATCAGAAAAGGTTAACCATGCATTTGTATGCACATCATAGTGGAATCAAGAGCTTAACTAATCCATTATAAAGAGTTTTAAAAGTAATAACAAGCCACATTGTCATCGTGTCGAGAGGCAGGTTTCATAACCTCCTTCGTTAAATTATTTAGACATTTATAAGAATATCCTTCTCAATCGATCATCTTAAAATAACATTACTTAAATGAGATAATGATTCTTCATGATTTTCTATCAAAGAAGAAAATCATGAGGCAAAGTATTAGCTTCAATCCATGATCTTCTCACCCATTTGATTTATCTTAGGTTTGTTTCACTAGGTTGAATTCCACGTTGGCCGGCTCATAGTATGTCCTTATCAATTTTATATATCAGAGGAATAGGTGTATATCATTGTGCTAGTTTCCAGCTACCTGTTCATATGTTTTCTTCCTCAACTGATGTTTCAGAACCTATAGATTATTTGTTACAAAATTGATGCAATTCGGTAGTTTTTTCAAGTATTAAATCAAATAATAAAGAAACAATGAAATATGAATAAAAGATGATTAAATACTCGTTTTTTCCAATAACCTTGCAAGCTGACACTTAGTTAGAAGTATTATGGTAAAAAAGGAAGATATTGGAGTTAATGAAGTTTAAGGAAGGTGTCATAAAGGAACATTTTTGGTCTTCAACTGATCCAGGTGTTTATTGGTGACCACCCGCCTATTCCACTTGGAACCCCACCACTATCTCTTCCATTTTTTCAGTTTCCTTAATTGTAGCACAGTTTACTATTTTTGGCAGTTTTTCGGGTCCTGAAATTCTAGAGTTGTTTTGAGGCCCTAGACGACGTTTTTTGGGAAAAATGGGGCCAACATAAGTAGTGGATCAATGTTGGCCACTCGAAATTTTTATTCCTTGGATAGATATTTCTAACGAGGTATTGTACGCATCAAATGGAGATCGTATGCAATAATTATGACCCCATGAAGTCGATGTACCAATTTACCCAAATGGGGCCCATAGTTTGGTGCTTCATCTCCTATGGTTAGGGTTTTGGATGTTTAGGGTTTCCCATTATTTCTCAATAATAAATAGGCCTTTGAGCCTCATTGTAACACAGTTCAAAAGCATTTTACCGCCACATCTCTTCTTAGAGATAAGCTACCATCGCTCGAGCTAGTCTTATTTCCATTATGTTTGTAAGTATATTTTAGTATTTGATATTAATGAAATGAAGTTTTATTTATGTGGCATCTTTGTGTTTATAGTTATATCTGTAATTTGTTGCATTCATGTTTAAATTCAAATCATCAACATTCTGCCACATAGAAGATATTGCATATCCTCATGCACAAAATTTCAAAAGTTTGTGACTCACTTAGTCACTGAGCTACCTTTGAGGCTTGAGCAAGAACATATAAATTAGTATTCTATGTTTTTCTAGTTTTGGTTGTCATCCTTGGTTTCTTATTTAAAATTATGCACTACAAACTCCTGATTTTACTTTTGAGAAGTTTATTTTCAGCCTTTAACTTCTTGTTTTTCTTGTACCAGTGGCAAAGATGTAGGAGAATGTTATCATTTTGAGTCCATTGAATGTCATTTTGTACCTCCATTGCTTCATGTTCCTGCTTCAAATACTTGTTTAACACTTCTAGTTCATAAATTTCCTAATTAAGAGCATTTTCAATTCTAGATTCTTTCGGAGGGCTGAAATGAACTTCTTCACTTAGAATTTCTTCTTGATTTGAGGATAAATCAACAACTTTTCTTTGGGCTTTTGTTCAAGAGATTATATATAATCATAGATTTCCTATTGAACAAGGTCGATTTTTGGGGTCTTTCTTGTTGGACTTGCAATTGGCGATGCTATTCTCTCTATTTATTCTTCTTATAAATCAACAAAACCCGAAGATTGTTTAATGGCCAATTTCATAAGTCGTGCTCTTCTTTTGATGGTTTTTTAGCAGTGAGGGCATGCTTTTTCTTGCTAATTTTGTCTTTCTTTTTTTCTTCTTTTTATGGGCCTTCATTTGTACTGATGGATTTCTTCTTTCTAAGACTCTTTAAAATAGTTGCAAGAGGGATTTCATCCTCAGAGTCTTTTTGTGTATGCTCATCTTGTGGTATTTCATGTGTAGGTAAATCGTTTTTTTGAAGCTTAGGGCTTGAGGGAAATTTTCATCATCTTCTTCTTATTTTGGAACTAGGTTCATCTTGCTCAGCTTCTTTAAAATGATTTCAAACCATAAAATCCTCCCAATTATCCCCTTTACTCCTCAAATGAGCTTCAATTAAAAAATTTACTAACCCGCGATGATACAAAGCACTATCAATAGACTGTATTTTCCTTTGGATGTTGGCGACCATTTTTCTTAAACTACGGAGCATGAAATATGGAAAATTGATTTCATTGCCATCAATAAAATGCATCATCGACCGAGCATGATCGAAGAATATATTCCCAAACCTACCTTCACATGTTATAAACTTCTTAATGATTAACACTAAATTTCTCCATTTACTTTTTAAAGTTGTTACTGGAATTCCTTTCTTGAAAATGGAGCTGTCCATAGCTAGGTTTTTTAGGAAGTCCTCGTCCTTTTCTTTGATTTTCCAGTTTTTAAACAAAGTTTCCCCTTTTCTTGGTAATCTTGTAGCTTCTGCCATAAACAACTCTATCAAGTCCAACCTGATATCTCTAATTTTCACTTTTATCCCATCATAGGCTGAAGAAAACAACTTTCTGACCCCCTTGTCATGCCCATAAAACTACTCAAAGAGTTGTAACCATCGTGTGTATTGCAATTGTTGCTTCACCTATGGATAGACTTCAAGAAACTTGGTCTCATTCAGTTCATAATTCACAATAAATCCCAATTTGAGGAAGTTTCAGTCCTTAATTTCCCTTTTTTATAGGATTATGAAGTTTGGGTAGAAAGGACAAGATTTAGGTAGCATTTGATATGTTTTCAGTAGAGGAAAATGAAACAGAGCCAAAGGAAGTTAGATATGATGCAAAGAAAATGAGATAAGGTATGAAAGAAGTGGGACGATATACGAATGAATTGGAATGAATTCAAATGATGGCAAGGTTTAATGACATACATATCTTGTGATAAGACATGATTATCAAAAATTCATTCATTGAATTGTGAAAACCAATGGTGTTTCATGACAAGGATAATCATTATGTAATATGGTGGAGGCAACGATTATTAGTTTAAAAATAATCATCTATTTATATCATAATTCAAAGTTTTTTTTATATTACACAATATTTGCATACCTTTCATTCTACCTTATCGATTTGTTCTTTTGTAGGCTACTTAGGTTTCTATGGCTATGATCTCCATTCAGGTTGATTTGGTTGTAATCTTCCAAGTCAGCTACAGAATTTCATGAGAGCTACATATTATTGACAATTTTGTAGATGTTTTATTTCTGCAAAAGAGGAATAAAAGAAATGGGACAAGAATAGGGAAATTAAAATAAAATCTAGGCTACCAAGAATTCTTGGTTTCCAACTTAAATTTTTTGTACAAACATGCCAACAATATTGGTTTTCATGTTTATACAATTATTTTATTTTATTTTTTTATATATTTTTCTTGAAAAAGAAAGTAGAAGGCTAAGTTGGAGAGGAAAAAGAATCTTCCCTGGCCAAATTCAAATCAAGATCATCTTGCATATTTCTTATGAACTCTTCCTTTGTTAATGGTTAATGATATATTCATAATCTATGACCATTTACAAGCAAAGTTACTTTTTCTTCATCAACGGTTTTAATTCTTACTGGTCCATTATCAAAGGCAATTTCAATCTCATAAGGGCCAAGCCAATGAGTTTGAAATTTTCCTTGAAAATATTTAAATTTAGAATAAAAAAGTAATGCCCAATCACCCGGCTAGAAATTCCTATCTTTGATAAACTTATCATGCTATCTGTAGTTGCTATTGAACTATGTTGGTTCTATGAATAGCATCTTGTCGTATCTCATCAAGTTCATTCAATTGCTCCATTCTTTGTTTTTGGGATTCTGATAGATCAAGACATAATTTGAATGTTGTTTTGAAGGTCTTTATTTGGAACTCAATAGGAAATGAGACTTGCTTCCCATAAACAAGTTCATAAGTAATATGCCATCTTATGTTTCTCCATGTAGTACGATATGCCCATAAAGATTCTAGAAGATTTTCTGCCCAATCCCTTCTATGCAGATGTACATTTTTGGTAAGAATTGCTTCAAGTACTTTATTAGTAGCTTCAACTCTTCCATTTTCCTGTGGATGATATGGAGTGGATTTTCGATGTTTGATTTTTTATTCCTCCATTATCTTTTGCACCAACTTGGATGTAAATTGAGTACCTTGATCTATCACAATTTCCCTTGGGACACCAAAATGAGTGAAAATATCCTCAAAAATAAATGAAACTACAACTCAATAGCAAAAGGAATTGCTTTATCTTCTACCCATTTTGTGACATGATTTGTATAGACAAGAATGTACCCTTTTTCCTTGATGGTGGATTAATTGGACCAACAAAATCCAGATCCCATTTTTCCAAAGGTTAAATAAGTAACTGAGGTTGTATAGGAATTTCATCTGAAGGAACAGGATTTCCCATTCTCTAATAATTATCACATCTCTTAAACTATTATTTCGCATCTTTAAAAGGATAAGGCCAAATAATATCCCAAGAGAATGATTTTATAGGCAATGCTTTTATTGGCAAAGTGTCCTCCATATGGTTCAACGTGACAAACCTTTAATATTTCTAGTAATTTATCTTCTCTAACACATCGTCGAATGATTAAATCAGGCCATGTTTTGTACAATTATTCATTTATCCATGAATAAGATGCATTGATTTGAATAACTTTCCTTTTCTCCCGAGGAAACAAATATGAAGGTAACTTTCATATGGCCAAAAAGTTAGAAATATCTGCAAACCAAGGATATTTAATAGATACTGCAAAAATATATTCATCAGGAAAATTATCTTTTACAAGAACATCCTTATTAGCAATTTGGATTCTAGATAGAAAAACAGAATTTGTGTTGTCCTTTACAGGCCTATCTAAAATAGTAATATTGAATTCTTGTAATAACAATAGCCATCTTGTAACTCTACCTTTAGTAATTGATTTACTCATTAAATATCTAATTGCAAGGTGATATGTGTGAACAAAAGTTCCATAACCAGTGATATAATGTCGAAACTTATTAATGGCATGTACAACAACTAAAAACGCATGTTTTGTGACAATATAATCAACTCTGTGGGAGTCAAATTTTTACTTGTGTAATAAATGGCATATGGAGTCAAATATTTCTGTCCCAATACAGCTCCTAAGGATGTATCTGAAGCATCGATTTAAATATGAAAAGGAAGGCTCCAATTTGTTCCTCTTAATATGGGTTCATTAGAAATATTTTCTTTCAATGTTTCAAAATATTTTTGGCAATCAGAATTACAAATGAATTCACAATCTTTTGTAAGTAATTTGAAAAGTGGAGAGACTATCTTTGTGAAGTTTTTAATGAATCTTTTGTAATAACCAGCCAAACCAAGAAAACTTCTAACATCTCTTTGACAAGCAGGAACTGATAATTTGAAAATAACTTCTACTTTAGATGCATCCACTTTAATTCCATCTCCTAAAATGTTGTGCCCTAAAACAATTCCCTCGATGAAAATCATAAAATATTTTTGATGGCTTAGTGAGAGATTTGTTACTTTACATCTAATGAGGACATTTTCTAAAATTTCAAGAGATTCCTCAAAAGAATTACAATAGACAGTAAAATAATCCAAGTAAGCTTCCACACAATCATGAATTAGATCATAAAATATTCCTAGAGTTGCCCTTTGGAATGTTGCAGGTGCATTACATAATTTAAAAGGAAGTACTCGGTAAGCATAAGTTCCCCATGGACAGGTAAAATGTGTTTTTTATTAATCTTCCAGAGTTACTTGGATTTGGTTATATCCACTAAAACCATCCAATAATGAAAAATACTTTTTCCCTGCCAATGTATCAAGGAATTGATCTATAAAGGGAAGCAGGAAATGATATTTCAAGGTAGCTTTATTCAATTCCCTATACTTGATGCATTCTCTCCATTTTCCATTTTTCTTTAGAAAAATCACTAATGGTGAGACCCACTCACTATCTGATTTTGGGTAAATAAAATCCACATTCAATAGCTTTTGTAACTCTTGTTTAACAATTTCTCTTAGATTTGGATTCATCCTCCTCTGGGGTTGTCGAAATGGTCTGAAATTTTATTCAATATAGATGATGCATACAAATATTAGGATCATTTCATTTCATATCAGTGTATTCTCATGCATAAGCAGAGGAATGTTCTTGTAACATCTTTATCAATTCTTTCTTTTGGGATTCTTCCATACTAGCATTAATGTTTAAATTTTTCCCCCGAAATATTTCTATTAAAGAAATGTCAAATTCTTCCATAGAATGTAAAGCCATTTGATGAGAAGATATATATTCAACATTGTATTGTTCTTGAAAAAATTTCTATTGTTCACAATATGAAGAAGAATCGGTATTATTCATTAAAATTAAAAATTTGATCTTCATCATGTATTTGTGAAGTAGAAAGTATTGGTTGTATATCAAAATATTCATTATTGTCATCTATCCAAACTTCAATTTCTACTTCTATTGTTTTTTTCAAAGGAGGATATAGTGTGAATTTCTTAGTAGAGCTTTCATCAGTTGTAGCTAACCATGGTCTGCCTAGAATCAATGGGTGTCCTCCTAAATTATTATTGGGAGTTAAAATCATAAAATCAACAGGATATTCCCAAGAATATGAGGAGATAGATACACCTTCTAATACACCATCTAGTTTTATAATAGATATATCTTCTAACTGTAGTAATGTTGGTGTGTATTGAAGATTAGAAAGTTTTAATTGATTCATAGCTTGTTTACTCATGATATTGATAGATTCTCCTAAATCGACCAATGTGTTTGGAATCTTGACACCATTAATGTTTGTTTTTACAATGGGACTACCTGGATCTGGATATTTCTGAACTATTGGTTTTCCCATCATAATATCTGCAATTTTTGTAACTAACTGAATTTTTTTAACTTCTTTTCTTTTTCTTCCTAGTTTTTTAAATGCTTGACTCCTTGATTTTCTTTGCAAATATTGGCATTTCCCTTATAGATTGTAACAAAGGAATTTTGATGCAAACATCTTTCAGTTCATCCAACACATCATATTCAAGAAACACAAATTATTTTTTTATTCCTTTGTCAATTTTTAGCCTTTCAGGAAAGAGTGGATTTTGAACAGAAATAGAAGGTTGTTCTGCAATGGGAGTTGAGCTTATTGAGGTATCATGTATAGGTGTGTTCTCTTTCTAAGGAATTTATTCTTGATTAAGAGATGTTTTTTTTTCAAGGGATTCATCCTCTCTAGATTCCTAAATAACAACAATTCGTAACTTGTTTTCCAAAACTTTGCTAGATCTAAGTTGGACATTGTTTAGATTTAATGGAGTTATCACACAAGCTTGGAAATTTTGACCTTCTATATTGCAAACAATTTGCGAATTTTTATTATTTGGATTTGGAAGTGGTTGAGTAGGTAGTTGATTGGTTTTGGGGGTATGATGTGGATGACAATTGAAGTGGTTGATTAGGAGGCTGAGTTTGAATTTGAGATTGTGGAAAGGAGTTTGATTGAGGGGGATAATATGGAGGTTGATATGGAATAAATGGTTATTGAAATTGATTATATTCAGGATCCCTAGGAGGATACTGTCAATCTTGTGTCCATAATGGATTTTGAGGTGGACAATTTTTCCAAGACATTGGAGTTTTCCAATTTTCCTAAGGTTGTGCATATGATTGGTATCGAGGATTAATACCTTGTACCATATTCGGATGTTGTGGTGGCCATGGTCTTTTACCAATAAAATAGAGTGACTCAGCTTAGCTTGCCTCAATTTCATTTAGCAAGACTATTTTAAGTCCAGGAATTGAAGGGCATTCCTTTGTGATGTGAATTTCTACATACATAGCACACATTTTCACACTATCAAGAGTACATTCTCTTAGAGCATGTTTCTTTATGCATTTAGGAAAAAAAATTGATAATGCAACATCTTTAGCCTTTTTCTTGTTTTTAATATTAAGGGTATATATTTGTTCAGTAATACTCCCTAAGATATTTGTTTTGACGTTGTCAAGAAAATTTCCTATTTCTACTCAACTTACTGTCCTAGTTGCAAATTTATTAATCCTAGACATAACAGCGTCTCTTAGATTCTTCCCGGTTCTAGCCTTTCCTCTTGAAATGTGTGTACACAATTCACAAATTTTTCTAAATGATAACTGAGAAACATCCCCTTTTCCCATTGAATTTAGAATATCTACCCAATCATCTCTAATGGCTTTTAGCAAAAGGGCTTTCAAAGTTTCTTAATCTAGATTATGAATCTTAGCCCTTTTAACATTATAAGCAAATCTTTGAAAGAAATATTCAAGATTTTCATCCTCTTTTTGCATCATTTTAAAGACTTCATATTTAAGGATATGGGGCATAAAATAATATTTTTATTTATCTAAGAACACATTTTTCATTTCTTCTCATTTTCTTATGATATGTGTTCCTAATCCCATAAACCATTTAAGTTCTCTGCCTTTAAGAGTGGTTGGTGTTAATTTTTGCAACTGTGATACAATTCCACCTTGGACAGCTCAAATGACCGAGATAATGATTTCATTATATTCATCTTCTTAATAGGACCAAAATCCACCTAAATATCACCCAACTTGGTCAAGCATAAGTTGAGTGATGAGTTATTTTATTCATACATGTATTATCGAATGGGTTTGTCCTAACCACATGAGTAACTACTTCGGTTAGTCGTAACCCCAAGTGAACCCTCAAGAGAGCATATAAATATAAGAGACGTTAAGATCATTTGGACACATATTCTCTTCTCTTGTGTCCTAGTTCGCATAGATTGGATGAAAGGAGTTAACGCAAGGGTCCGAAATCACAGGCGAAAGATTCGCTTTGACCTAAGGTTTTCTAGATCTCGATCGTTGGCATAGAAAAGGGAATTTTTGTCCTTGGATGTTGGCACAAGAGCCTATGAGAGCAACCAGAGACCCATATTCCCTGTCACAAAGGCTTATGGGAGCAACTTTGGCCTCAGAGGTAGATCTGGAGGTATCAGTCCTCGGTCGCTCACACAAAGTGGTCTTGAGAGCAACCAGGTTGTCCAAAACGCATCCATAGTAACTTTAAGGGACAGACCAAGGGTTTTGGGTGAGTTTAACCCTTTTCACACACAAAGAGTCTTCCTGAGAGCAACCAAGCAGTCATAGTTTCCCTCACATAGTATCCGAGAGAGCGACCAGGGAGTTTCGATTGCAAACAGATAATTTTCATGAGAGCAACCTGAGTTTAGATCTAGGGTTGGACATCATGGATTCAATTGACTTCAGTTCTCTGGTATATCTAGGCTTCTCTTTACTACTATATAGATCTGTACATGTGATTTTTTAGTATCCGCTGTAAACATATTTATCGGGCTCATTGATAGTGACAATAGTGTTCAGCACAGTGACAACAGTATATAGTAGTTGACATCAATTTGTGATAGAAAGTTATAGCCATCAATATGAGGATTCTGATTCGTATCATGATTAGATCTGTTTCATGGATATCATTATTATTTTGCTACATAGATAAAGTTATGTATCATTGTACTCTCTTTTGTTGCATCATTTGATGGTGATATAAGAAGAAGAAGACTTGCAAGAATTTTCCCCATAGTGGATTTTTCCCTAGTCTTAGACCAATCCTAGTGTCTCTAAATGTGTGCATTCTTTTCTTCTGATGTTCCTTTTATGCTTTGCTACATTAATGATGATGGTGATGTTGTTTCTTTCTATATAATTGCGTATGTTCATGTATAATGGTGTAGATCTGAATAATGTAATGATGATATGGGGTGAACATAATGTATTAATGATGAAATGAAACTATCATAGAAAAGAACAATGTCACCCTATGAAAAATTAACATGGTATCAGAGGTGGGGTGAAGAAAAGTCATGGAGGTCACCCTAATGATGACACCTTTGATGGAAGCAAGAAGAGGATGGTGGACACCTAAAATAATTCTAGGGTTTTCAGAAAACCCTAGGAATATTGATGACTAGGGTTTAATGGATTATATGAGGTTATGGTTGGAAAGAAAACCCTGCTTTATGGAAAATACTTGACATTTTATGTATCGAACTCTAGCTAGTCAATGTGAATATGCTCAAGCACTTGTGGGAGATTCAATGAAGCCCTAGATGGGATAATCCCTAATAGATCTAGTTGGATGCTTGAAGGCAACATTGGTATATGGATCATGGAAATTGATGGTTCTTGAAGATTGGTTCAAGAGGGAGCGGATCACCTGTCATTGAAGATAAGTATTTCTTGACTTATGATACTTATTACTTGTTAGACTTATGGATTTGATGATTATGTTTACTGCTTATACTTCCTACACATGTATTTGAGTATATGGATGTTTTTAACCTCATTTAACAAAGAGGTACTTGATGAAAAGATGAAAAAGTGCTTCAAGCAGCTTCTGTCTAATGAAAAGGTGCATAGGTAATACCACAAGGTATGCACAGTATCTTTCATCTATTGTATCGGTAAGCCCTAAGGTATGATGAGAATGTCTCTTTCTTTAATGGCTCATACATGT
Source organism: Pinus taeda (assembly GCA_000404065.3). Lineage (NCBI taxonomy): Eukaryota > Viridiplantae > Streptophyta > Pinopsida > Pinales > Pinaceae > Pinus > Pinus taeda. The sequence continues at coordinate 214,216 of APFE030386975.1, read as the reverse complement.
ATATGAAAGTTATTTGCAGCTATGTTTCCTATGGTGAAATATTTCTCCTAGTGTTGAACTTTTGATCTTCTTAAATTCTATGAGGCTATCTAATATTGATACATTAATAAACTTGATGATTGGCTAACATCCATCTATTGGACATCTCTTTATCCTATAAATAAGGCTAGAACCTTAACTCCAATAAATGATACTCTTGATACTTGCCATCATGGATTTCGTATAGAAGGATATCTCATTGACTCCTATACATGAGTCTGCTGGTAATTTTTGTGATAAGCATGATGAAAGCATATGGAAATAGTGATTGACACTCTTGTTCTCTTGATAAAGATTTATTGAATGGCCTAATTTGATCTCATCGGTCATGAAGTGCATGGTAACTTTGATGTGAGAGGTATAAGTGTAATATTAATATCCCAAATTGCTCACTACATGTGGTCTTGTCTTGACGACATATGGTTAAACTAGATGTCCAGACTTGATGGAGTGACTTGATATAAAGTGTTATTTTGTTCATAGTCTTTGAGATCTATCTATTTCTTTAAGTTTAAACCTTTGTTGAAAAATTGATGTCATGATGTTGATAGTCATATGTTTATGATCTGACAGATCTGTTGTTGCATGACTCAAGTAGATACAAGTTTCTTACATGAATGAAGATGAATGATGTAGATCCCCAGTAAGAGGGAGAATCTCTTCTCAAGATTCTATTCCTTATTACTATTTGTATTCTATGTTGTTGAAGTATGATTTATGTGCATCTGACAGTATTTATCTACAGCAAAGTCTTAGATCTAAAGCCCATACAAAAATTAGGGTTTCTGATCTAGATGCAGTCATGGATCTAGGAGATCTCATCCCTAGATGCACGCATGCTAAGGCATGGACAAAGTCTAGGCAGCTAAAGTCACTCTCATGCTAACCTAAAGGAAGTGACCATAGGTTTGACTATAGTTGACCATCATCTAAAGATTTCTGAAACTGTCTGAAATCTAAATCATGATGTCCCTGACATATTTTGCCACTGTTAACTGGTTTCTGAAATTGTTAAATTGTTGATCATATAAAGAAGTATTGTACATGAAATTAGATGGTCACCTGGAAGATGTCAGTACGATAGATGTATTGCATATAACAGCAAGATCTTCTAGCAGTAAAATCTTGAATGTACTCCATAAAATGAACATGCATATTGAAATTATGTTTGCAAGTGACCTGGACATACATATAGATATGTCAATATGTTTGTGCTACAAGATATTGGCATGATTTGACTGACTGATATAGATGAACAGTATCTTTTCATGATAATTGACATTGACTTTAATTATTGAGGTATTCTTTGAATATATATCTCACTACGATAGCAAATTCAGACTTGAATTAATGTCAAATAATTTGATCTCATGATTCTTGATTTGCCTAGATGTGAATGCTATTTCGGCACTATAACTTATTTTGGTATTCAGAAATTGGCCTCCTTGTTCTTAGCACAATGATTGAAATAATGGTATTTGTGACTATGAGAAGGAGTTATGTTATAATTATGAGAATGACTTGATGAATCCTCATATTTATATTGCATTGTCGATTACAACTTGTTGACATGATAATAATTGAACTCAGAATTGATATGAGCTCTACCTATCTCCTGGTTGAAAGAATTGATAATGTGATATTGATGACTTTAATTATGGTTGTAATATGGTTTCTAAACTTTGATGAGATGATTTTTCTGATATGATGATACAACATTGATTTATGTAAGAATGATTATGATGGCTTAGCAAGGCAACATGCTTACAATCCAAATATGTCTATATTTGATAGGTATTTGATGAATTTAGGATTATGAGTTCCAAGATATGGCTTTGATATTGATTATGGTTTTGTTTTTATAACCTGATGGTCTAATATTGACAGGTGATGAGCCTCTAATGATCTAAATCAAAGGGAGATGGATTTTGAAGTCTGAATTGATGTATCATGGCATGATGAATTGATTTCTAGAATTTGCGAAAGAAATTCCATATTGCAATTGGAAAATGTTTTTGTAAATCCTTGGATACTCTGATTTGAAGTTCTAGATGTTGTTGAACTTGACATGGCATCTGATGGTTGATTGAAGCATTAATATTCCATTTTTTAACATTTGTATATATGTGATGTGCATAGAACTTAACTAAATGATTGAGTTGCCTCATTTAAATAGGGTTTCCATCGGGTATGCTTTGAAATATCTGCATGAGATATTCTATTTTTTAGGTTGAGATATATGACTACATGGATGTATTGTTTATATTTAACATTATTGATGATAAGCACATTTGGATTTTACTTTAGTATGAGATCTTCCATGATATCTTGGATGAGAGGTCCATAGCATGACCAAGGTTGATCATGATGTTGCTAGCATGGCTAGATATGAGGCAGGATACAAAAGCTCCTTAGAGAGTTGTTTGAGCATGATCTAGATATGACATGGTTACATATATATATATATATTTATATATATATATATATATATAATTTATATATATATATATATATATATATAGATATATAGATATATTATTTATATATATATTATATTTATATATAATATATATAGTTGGGATTGAGATACCCTCACATATTGAGATAGTGCAGTTGTTGCAAACAAGCTCAAGATTGTGGTTGGAACCTCATTGAGAGGGAGGATGATCATGGTATCTTTTTTTTTAATATTATTATATATGATCTGACATGATATTTGATTTAATGTTCTGTATGAATAGGAAATAGCTTGGTTTTTAGAAAGGAGCTTGGACTGATGGATTTATCCCCTCCGCATGAGGGGCAACACTAATCGAGGACACTGCGCCAAATCTTCCTACCTCGTTTGAGCTCCTAGGGTGAGGAATCAAGATAGAGGGCTCTTAGGGTTGAGGGAATTATGAACAATAGGTCATTACCATTATTTGTTACCCATAGGATTGAGCATTTTACTTCCCTGTTTGGTGTTTGCAGAGTATACCCCATTTGGCATCATACCCACAAGTCGGGCTTGTTAGGAGTACCACTCCTCTTCTAACCAACGAGTTGAGAGTGTGATTGGGGGTGTACAACTAAAGGTGATTATGATGCAGGTGTTCTACCACATGACTATTCATGGCCATTGTTGGGATGATTAGTAGGAAATAGGATTCTAGGTTGAGGGTAAAGCTCCCTGATGAAATTCCAAGGTCAAGTGTATACTCCCCTATGTGATCCAGGGTCAAGTGTTTACTCCCCTATGTGATGACTTATCCTATTGCTTGGAATTGGTGGAAGTTATTGCTCCCCAATGTGATCCCAGGTTGAGATCTGCTCCTTGATGATATTCTCTCTAATGATGATCGATGATGATATTCCGCGTAGTAGCCCACTGAAAGAGATTCCAAATATGATCCCGATGGATAAAGGTTGGTAGCTTAAGCTCCCCTCTAGTATTAAAATCTTCATCGTCTAGATCCAAGAATGTTCATCATATGAGCAGGAACAATAAAGAGATAAATAGGAATAAGAAAAGGATAGATCGAGATGTACAATGATGATTTGTGATGATGGGACACTTGAGATAGACATGGCACAATGTCTACATGACAAAGATGATCCATGATGACACTCGAATATTCCAGAATGGCATATTGTTCGATGGACAGATATTGGGAGGTGGAATTCTCCCTCGTTGAGAGGGAGTGTTAAATTTTTCAACTGCGATAAATTTCCACCTTAGACAGCTCAAATGACTAATATAATGATTTCATTATATTCCTCTTCTCGAGAGGACCAAAATCAACCTAAATATCACCCAATTTGGTTAAGTGGAAGTTGAGTTATGAATTATTTTATTCATACATGTATTATGGAATGGGTCGGTCCTAACCACATGAGTAACTCCTTGGGTCTGTCTTAACCCCAAGTGAACCCTCAGGAGAGCCTATAAATAAAAGATATCTCAAGATCATTTGGACAAATCTTCTCTTCTCTTTGTTCTTTGTTCACACAAGTTCGACAAAAGGAGTCCACGCAAGGGTCTGAAATCACAGGCAAAAGGTTCACTCTGAATTAGGGTTTTCTATATCTCGGTCACTGGCACAAAATAGGAAATTTTGGTCCCTGGACACTAGCACACAAGCCTATCAGAGAAAATAGATACCCATAGTTGTTGGCATAGAGCCTTATGGGAGTGACTTTGGCCTCAGAGGTAGATCTACAGGTATCAGTCCTTGGTCGCTCACACAGAGTAGTCCTAAGAGCAACCACGTTGTTCTAGGTGCATGCACAATAACCTCAAGGGAGTGACCAAGGGTTTTAGGTGATTTACACCCTAATCGCACACATAGATTATTCCTGAGAGTGACTGATTAGTCATAGTCACCCTCACACAATATCTAAGAGAGCAGCCGAGGAGTTTTGGTTGCACATAGAAATTGTTTATGAGAGTGACCCAAGTTTAGGCCTAGGGTTTGGCTCTTAGCTTTAGTTGACTTCAACGCTCTGGTCGATATGCGTTTCTCTTTGCTATTATGTAGATATGATTTGTTAGTATCTGTTGCAAACATATGTATCGATCTCATTGATAGTGACAGCAGTGTTCGGCACAGTGACAACAGTATAGAGCAGTTGACATTAATTTTTGAGAGCACATTAAAACCACCAGTATGAGGGTTCTGATTCCTAGCATGATTAGATTTGTTTCATGGATATCATTATTGTTTTCATACATATATAAAGTTATGGATCATTGTATTCTCTTTTAATGCATCATTTGATGATGATCTAAGAAGAAGAATATTTGCAAGGGTTTTCCCCGTAGTGGGTTTGCTCTAGTCTTGGATTAATCCTAGTGTCTCTATGTGTGTGCATGATTTTCTTCTACTATTTTGTTGCATCGATGATGATGGTGATGTTGTTTCTTTCTATATAATTGCATATCTTGATGTATAATGGTGTAGATCTGAATAATGTAATGATGATATGGGGTTAACTTAATGTATTAATGATGAAATGAAATTATCATAGAAAGGAACAATGTTTCCCTATGAAAAATTAATAGCTATAAATAATTTCAATTTTTGAGAATCAAGCAACTAGTCATAAGATCTACACAAGACTTCAAACTCAAAAGGAAATGTTTCAGGATCCTCATGTCTTACTTCATGGAAATTAGGGAGGATGGAAGGTGAGGTATTATTCATTGTAATTATGGTATCTTCATCTAGGACGGGAAACCAAAATGGTTCTATATCTCCTCTACCTCCTCCTTTATTTCCTCCTTTACCTCTTCCACCTCCAATTCTATGTTCATCATTCACATTATGTACTTCTCCTTCCCCTTCCAATGTAGATTCCTTAGAGCTAACATAGGGTTCTTCAATTTGATTTTCTAGATCTTCTTCTCATTCTTCTATCAATGGAATAAAATAAGTTTCTTCTTCTTCTTCTTCTTCACTAGGGACTTCTAGTTCTTGTCCTAGAATTGGTTCTCCAGTTGAAGATAGAAAGATTACTCCTTCTGTTGGGGAAGTAGGTTTGTCTACTACAGCTTCAGTAGAAGAAGTTGATGAATATTTTGGTTGGATCTCAAATCTATATACCTCAGGAAGTCTATGTCTACCTGCAAATGATGGAATATGAGTTTTGATGGGTGGTGTGGCACTGCGAGGCCCTTGTGGGTGAGTGGCGATATTGGAATTGAACTCCTACCTCTACTTATAAACCTACCCCTATAATCTCTTTCCCTATGCATAAATATATTTTGGTCATTTTTTTAATGAAAAGACTCCTCAAAAAAATCTTATATACACTTCCCCAACAATGGCGCCAAAATGTTTGGTAATTTAATTGACCTTAAATTACTTCATAAATTATAGACTAGGAATTGTAAACTGATGAAGTGTATGTGCACAATTTGTGCTAGGGTTCTTTATTATGTGAGTAATTTTCAAATTGAATTAGGATTTTTTCATGCACATTTTTTATCTAAGAATCACTCAAATTAAAAAATTAAAATTAAAAAAATATAATAATTAATTATATATTAAAATATATAATAAAAAAAAAAAAAAAAAAAAACAAAAAAAAAACAAAAAAAAAGACAAAAAAACAAAGGACAAAAAAACAAAAAACAAAAAAACAAAAGATTTAAAAAAAAAAATCATCTTGCAGGAAAGGAAAGTATCACATTGGCAGAAATAAAGCTAAACTGAAATGCAGAAGAAAATATAAAAATCAAATCTAAATCCTCTTCACACTTGAATAAAAGAAAGCTAATCTTAAATTACAAAAATAAATATCACACCAGCAAAATTAAAGTCTTCTTCACACTATCAAAAATCAAACCTTGAACTAATTGCAAATTCCAAATCAAATGATCAATTTACATGTGCATAATAAATCCCTTTGACTATTTTCTTCACCATTCACACAACGAGATTATGTTTATGAAAGAAACTCTATACAATTACTCCTATTATAAAATCTAAAGCAAATTCTATCTTTACTGTCACTAATGCTTCTTTAGAAATCAAAATTATATTCATTGTGATAACTTAATCCTGCGAAATAGAAAACTTAAATAAAAATGAATCCTTATAGCTCCCAGGAGGCCCTCCTGTCAGTGTCGGTACGCAGAGATCAGAAAAGGTTAACCATGCATTTGTACGCACAACACAGTGGAATCAAGAGCTTAATTAATCGATTGCAAAGAGTTTTAAAAATAATAACTAGTCACACTGTCATTGTGTTGAGAGGTAGGTTTTATAACCTCCTTTGTTAAAATGTTTGGAGATTTCTAAGAATATCCTTATTAACTGATCATCTTTAAATAACATTACTTAAATGAGATAATGATTCTTCATTATTTTCTATCGAAGAAGCAAATCATTAAGCAAAATATCAACTTTAATCCATGATCTTCTCGCTTGCCTAATTTTTCTTCGGTCTATTCCATGGGTTGACTTCCACTTTGACCAGCTCATACATCGTCCTTATCACTTTTCCATATCATAGGAATAGGTGGATATCATTGTGCTACTTTCTAGCTACCTGTTCATGTGCTTTGTTCCTCAACTGATGTTTCGAAACCTGTATATTCTTCAAGTACGCTGCAGAATCGATTATTAGTTGCAGAATTGATGCAATTTAGTAGCTTCTACAAATATTAAATAAAATAATAAATAAATATTGAAAATATGAATAAAAAATGATAAAATACCTATTTTTCCCAATAACCTTGCAAGTTGACACTTAATTGGAATTATTAAGGTGAAAAAGGAAGAGAATGGAGTGAATGTAGTTTAAGGAAGGTGTCAAAAAGGAACAATTTTGGTCTTCAACACTTATATTGCCTTGTCATGAATGATATTCATTGGAAGGTGTACCACTCAACATGGAAAGATGATGCTCAAGTAATATGTCAAGGAGAAGAGACAATGAAGCACTTGCAGAGAAGAAGCACAAAGAAGAATCATGATGAGGACATGAATAAAATCTTGGACCATGACAGAATGAAGACATTTCATGATGACTCAGAAGGTCCCATATGGATCTAAGACCATTTCAAGCGTGAATATGGACTATAAGTCAAATATATTATGAAGATTCAAGACAAAGAAATAAAGTAAGTAGCTTGTCATTGCCACATCATCATGAAGTTCCATGTCATCATTGCCCACTTATGGCTTCTACATGTGTGTCATCACATAGCCCAATGTGTCAATGAGTGACGACACATGATGTGGAATGTAATTTTGTATTATCAAAAGGAAAATGACAAAATGTAAATGTGTGTAAGTCCAAAAGTCACATGTGGACCAAAGAGTCAATAAAAGTTCAAAGGTCATTTAGGAGTTCAAGAGTCATATGGGATATGAAAGGGAATTCCCCTTTGTTATAAATACACCCTCGTAGCTCAAGAAAAAGGATAGGCTTTGACTTTCAAAATCTAGCCTTGGCTTCTTAAGCTTGGCATAGGAGAGGAGATCACTCCCTAGAGAAGAAAGAAGTGACTTAATGTTCCAGTATTGGAACTAGTGCCTCACCATTGTAACTATGTACTTGGATCTTTCACTTAATTATCAGAAACTCATTGAATCAACACACTTTCATGCATGTATCGTGAATGTTCTAAGACTATTCTTTAGATGTTTTCGGTATATCTTATGTTCATATGTACTAAAGAAATTGAACTAGTTCATTATATTTGTTTCTTATCTTGTTTGATGTGTGTTTTATTTTCTTTAATGATCGTTGTGCCTATGTGAAATATTTTTCTAGATAACTAACGAATCTTTCCTTGCTCTTGTGTGCCTCTCTTAGGATAGTATTATTACTTTCCTTCTAGAGACTCACTTTTGTCTCTGCTCTCAATTTGAAGGCCTCCTTTTACACATTGCAATTGTTGTTTCGCAATGTTAACTTACTTGTTGATTTCAAAGGTTATGCATTATTCTCATATGTTACCCACTACAACCAAGGAAAATATTTAGGTTATGGTGGTGAGACCGATACTCTAGATGGTGTGAGGTCTAATTAGGACTTCACATAGGGAAGACCCCCTGTATGTTGGCAGTATCCAACACCGTCAACATTTTGGCACTAGAAGGAGAGCCAAACAAAAAAAGTTGTGTCCATTGAGTCTGATTTGAACCTCTTATCTTAAATGGATCATTTCCAAATCATAATCTCAGGATATTTTTTTAAGGAGCTTGATCTTACCATCCCTGTGGAGATTATTCATAACTTGTCTCAATTTAAGTTTGATGGTGAAGGTGGGCTAATTGTCCTTGAACATGTGTTTCAATTTTTTCATTTTTGTTTTTCTAATGGAATATATTGTAAGGATGCCATGTCCAAACTATTCACCCTCACATTTGAAGGTCGAGTCAAGAAATGGTGTGATACATTACCAACAGCTTCTATCCATGCATTTGAGAAACTTGTTAAGGAGATTCGTGAAGCCTTTGACAAGTATGATTATCAAGATGTATGTGATAGAATTGACCAACTTAGAATGAATTTAGGTAAATCTTTAGAGGGTTTCCTTGCTTGGTTTCTTCACCTTTATTGTGATTTTTTTGAAGAAGATTTTGAGTATCCTTTTATCAGCAAAAAGTTTCATAGCCTTATTATTCTCTCCATGAAATCTTTTAGATCTGAACCCCCAGATGATTTCTCTCTCACAACTTATATTAATCATGAAACCTCCCAAATTTGTGGGTAGGAACCTACTATTTCTGTTATTCCTTTCCCTTCTCCCTTTTTAGCACCAATTTGGGTGCCTCCTTGTGATGATGTTGAAGTTGGGAAATCTTTAAATCAAATTGTTGATCCATCTTCTCCACCTTCAGCTACCCCCTGTGATTTAGATCCTATGGAAGAAAATTTGGAGTGGTTCACAAATCCTAAGGTGAAGACTAATCCATTAACTTTTCAAGATGATGTTAATGCTCATAATTTTAACCTAGAATCTGATTTGATTGAAAATACGATTTCCTCAAGGGATACCCTTAAACCTCTACCATCCATCTTTATTGATTCCTTGTTCCTCAGTCTACTTGATCAACCTACTTCAAATCTTAATGATTTTCAACCTGATGTTTCAAGCGGTAATCAAGAACAAGGAAACTGTATTTCACATATAGAGGAGAAAAGTGTTGAAGATATATCCTATCCTTCTTCCCTCTTTCAAGATTATAATCTTTCTTTTCTTGTTGATCATCAATCTTGTAGTCTTGATAACCTGTCAAATGATTATAAGCCTTGCATTCAAGTAGAGACTTTGGAAAACCATCACCATGACATCCATGTTCCCACTGATACATATGGTGATGAGTGCCAAAGTACATTAAATGATGTATTGTATTCTTTAAAGGACTTACATTTGCAAGGTATCGATTCAGAGCCTATTTCTCATATTATACCATCTCCATTCATGGGTTGGGATGCGCTTTCATTTCATAATGATCATGAAATTCCTCTAATTCATACATCCTCATATATCAAGTCTTAAGAGGTAAGTTTTGAGGTTGTTGAATCTTTGGTATATCCTAGTCAATTTGAATGTCACATTAGTATGCATGTTTTTTACCATTATACTAATTAAAATGATATTGATATGTTGTCCTTAGAATTTCAATCTAGTTTAGTTACAATTGGTGCTCTCCCTCCTGTGTCTTTTCATCCTTCCTCACCTGTAACACACTATTTGTTGTACCTAGATATGTTTGATAGATCTATTATATTAGTAGTCCCTCTAAATTCTTTAAATATTTATCTGAATGCTCAATATTGTAATTAGGTACAGGATGGTGTGATCCTACAATCAGAGGATGAAAAGGTTGAATCTAATATTCATGATCTATCCAACTGTAAATCTTTCATAAGTCAATATGAATATGTTCCAACTCTATATGATCGAGGGATTTTCCTGATAAATGCATTTAAATTCTTTATCCATAAAGAGTCTAATATGCTTAACCTTAAATCTGATTAAACCAGTGTAAGGAATAATGTTTTCATTGATACATTTGACGATTGTGGTGCATGTTTACCTGTCAATTTTTCCAAGCCATCCAAATTTGATGATCCATCATCAAAAAGTTTAGAGACCTATTAGCAAGTCAAGGAACTTCAACCCTTGTTGATGGTTATGTTAGGTTCTCACAATCCAGTCAAGATATGTAAAATAAGTTGGATCCATATTTTCATGCATAGTTCTTTCTTTAACATCTATCCACTAGTTGTGAGTTCATTCTTAGAGGATTTTTACACTCACATTCTTAGAGGATTTTTAGTGTTTCCAAGTTAATATTCTTAATCCTCAAGATAAACCTTTTGATTAGATTATAGATTCTTGTTTGGTTTGTGATTTCTCATGTGAATCCCTTGTATTAGACCAAGGTTTGGAGAGCATATCTTTCATGTATCCTTTCAGTTTCAAAGCTAGTCATTCTTGTTGTCAAGGTAAAGCTCATTCTGGGTAGGAGGATTTTTCCCCTTCAAAACTTTTCAATATTGATCATATTTTTGTCCCTTGTGTGTATGTTATGAATTTAATCATGTTTCTAGTAGAATAAATCTACTTGAGTGCTTGCACATGCTTAAGTCATTCACCAAACCAAAACCTTTGTGTTGACACAAATACTAGGTTTCCTTTGGCACATGTTTCCAATCTTTTGTTAAACTTGGTGTCTTAAATGGTTTCTTACATTTACAATGTCAACAATTGTTTTGAATTCTCTAGGCTTTCATATTTTTGGTTTTTCATATAATTTGATACAAAGGGAACCAATAAAGAATCGAGAACCTTGTATGTTAATCAACCAATTTGATCATAATATTGGATATTCTATTTGTGATAAGAATGATTTAATTAAAAATTCATTTTCTAGTGAGTCTTACAGTTTTTAAGTTGGTTGTATTGAATATCAAGATCCAATCGTTGAATGGTTAGAGTGACCCTACTTAGAAAGCCCTTTTTCAAATAATAAGATTTGATTTTTTCTGATGTTTGCTAATCAGGTCAACAAAAATGAAAGCACATTCACAACAAGATTTCGAGGTCTATTTGTTTTTTGTTCTATGTGAAAAGGTAAAACTATAAAATCGTTACAATTAGTTGTTATGGCACACCTTTATGGAATTATCCAAGACCTTCAGTTCGCTGTGCAATTTATTCAATTTTTTATATTTTCTTTTGCACATTACCTTTTATCGCATTTAATTGTTCACATCTTTGTGTTTTTAGGTCGAGAGAAACTATGATGGTTGAATTGGAAATTTCATTACACTTAGCCCTGACCTTCTAGTTGGTTAGGTTAGGAGAAGTTCTAGTTGCATTCTAGTTTTCATTTACACTCATCGTACACTTTCTCTTCATTAATATTTCCATGGTTCTCTTTAGTTATGTCTTGAGGATCATGACTAGTGTAGGAAGAGAATAACTAGCACTGGAAAAGTAAAAGAGGCACTTGATGAAAATTTAACAAAGTAATACAAATTCCTATGTAAAATAAGAAGGTTCACATGTATTTAAATGCTACAAGGTATGTATTATGTTTTATTTCAATGTTATGTTTCAGCTGCAATATTGGATGGCAAGGTAAGCCCTAAGGTATGATGGGAATGTCACCTTCACAAATGGTTCATACATATGAAAGTTTTATTAATGATAGTTATGATAAGATGGTGCACCTAGTATTGGACAAGTATCTTAAAGTATTTTAAGTCATGGTAAATCTACATAGAAACATTGATTTTTTATATATTGGTGCTCTTGATATTTGGGAAGCATATTTCATTTTAGACATTATGGATTTCCTAATCCCATAAATAAGGCTAGTACATTGGTTCATATGATAGCTTGATGTTATTGATATTGTTTGTGATAAGCATGATATACATGATGATAGAAGTGTAACAATATTATTATTGCTCAGGATCTCGTTGTTGACCTTGGCTTAGTAAATTTTACAATATGGAAAAATTGGATGACCTATATTAATGATTGAATAGTATAATAAAGGAGTATTGAAGTGCTTATGATCCTTGAAGTATGATGATACACTTATCAACTTCCCTAATCATATGACTCTAACCCTTGATGAAAGTTTGATTTCATATGTGATGACGAAATTGTCGATGCTGAGATATTATGACCATGATGAATATATGTTTTAGAATCTGATATAATTTGATGATCTAATAGTTTTTCTAATGAATAAAAGTATTATAGATAGGATGATGCTGACTAAAGTCACTTCCCATTTAGAGGGAGAAACTCTCTATAAGGTCCCTACACCTATTATCATTTGCATTATATGAATATAAGATTTTTTTATTATTGAATTTTTCTAACATAAATAAACAAATATCTGATGTTGTTGGTTTGTGGCTAGCTATGGTATGAGAAGAGAGGGTTTTCCTTAGTCTAAGCCCCAACTGGTTGGAAACAAGCTTATCATTGCAGTTATAGGCCTCCGGTTACACAGAAGAAGTTATATGAGTGTCGTTATAGCATTAGGTCACAAAATTTGAAGCCTCATGCATGAAATTAGAAGTGCACTTGGAGTATGACATCCTTATAGATATGGAGAATAAATACGAAAGTTCTATGAGCAAGGAACTCTGAAAATTACTATAAATAATGTAAACGTATTAACTAAACTTGTGTTTGCAGGGGGCTGGAAAATGAATATTAGTATGTTATTTTGATTTGATCATTGAAGTTAGTATATGACATAATTTGATAAATATTGGAAGGGTTTGACAAGATTTTCCTTGTTAGCTTAACTTAGAGAGCATATTGGCTTGATTGATGAGGCTTTATAAATTTGACATGATGCTTGAGGGTTCATAGATATGTTTTGGCTTATGGATTATTTGAATTCATGGTTATAACAAATTAAAGTTTTTATATTATTTGGTACTTGATGACTAATGATTTTCCTTGATAGTGACTTTTTTAGTGATTGATGTTGCATTGATTTTTTATTGGCTTCATTGGATTTGACACATTGGTTGAATTATAAATTGTTGTGACTTATCCTTGGTATATGCATTCGCATCTAGTGACAATTCATCTTATGATGGCATGCTGGAATTTCATTTAATAACTATTTTTTGACATGAAAATAGATGCAATCGTGACTTCATATTTGGATAAGAGCTCCACCTGGCACCTGGTGTCGAGTAGTAAAAAGGGTCTTTTCACCTCTATTTACCCTACATAATTATCAATCCAGGTACGATTTGTTATCTCAAAGAGTGTACTCAGTTTGAGGAGGTCACTTGTCAAGAGTAAATGCTAGTAGTATAGTGCTCTTGCAAAAGTAAATAAATGTTGGAAACAAACTCTAAATGTAATGGAAAGAACTTGAAGTGCTAAATCGTTCATTTAAGAAACTATAGCACTTCATCAGTCAAGGGTGCAGTAATGATAACTCTTCCCTTTGTAAACTAATGCAATTTAAAAGCAGTTAAGGAGAAGATTGTCAATCTAGGAACTGGACAGCAACAGTCAATGTTCACTACAGTTTCAAATCATTCTGTTCACACCAAAGAAATTACTTGAAATGATAATTCAATTAACAGGAAAGGGAACAACAACTAATCTATTTTAAAAAGATTGAACAGCAAAGCTTTAACCTATAGAAATGAATTGAGAGGAAATTGTAATCTAAGGGAATTAAGCAGCAATATTTACCTCAGAAATGATTTGAAAAACAAACAGAAAATGGAACAACAAACTAAGGTAAATTTACAAAATATTGAACAGCAACCTGAATTGAATGTAAATGCACAACAAGCTAAATTAAATGTCACACACAGTGCATCTATACTAAGAGATGCAGTAATCAGAGTTTCGGCATAAGAAATATTAATTACGGTTATGAAGAAACAGTAATTGCGGTACCATGGAACAACAATCGCAATGAACAACAATAAAACTTAGGGGTAAACGATAGCCAAATAGACAGTAGTACCGATTTCTAAATACACAACACTGTTATTCTGTAAACGAACAGTAATGGTAACCTATAAAGGAACAACAATTTTATACAATAATACCAATCTGTAAAGGAACGACATATGCGATATAAATGCAGAATAAATAGCATAGCACTCCATTTGTAGAGGATAACCTTACTATTCAAATATGAATGAAATATAATAGAGCCAATATATGAAATGATAAGTAACAACATATTACTAAACAATGAAAATGAAAGAAATCAAACCACACACGACTTGGAATTCTATAAAACAACAATAATCCACCCCTTAGGCTAGCAACATTGTCCCTTTTTATAGTAGTCGGGCAGAAATACCAAAGATACAGATATTCTTTCAGGTAGCAATCCCTCAGGATCAAAGGATCCTGAGGGATTCACCATATCCTTATTTCTCAGTTATCTCTTTGTTCTCTTGCGCTGATTTGGTATTTCCTCTTCCTTTTCCCAGCTTATGTGCTCCGATCTAGATTACTTCGTTTGGATGCAGTTCCCTATCAAAGGGACAACAGTTGATTTTGTCTTGTCTTTTCCCTTGGAATGGCAATCTTCCATTTTCTTCACTTTCTGTATAAGAAAAGGTAATAATTAGTCACTTTATGTTATTCACAAATCTCCTAAACTTCATCATAATCCTTCATCATATGCCCATTTCATAATGTAAAGAAGTTAGGAATTAAAGGAAAATATAATGAAATAAGTGGCAATTACATATATTCTCTAATTCTCAACACACCCCCCTGCTTACACTTTTTCATGCCCTCATGAAAACATTGTAATTGACATGCAAGGCAGTTAGGGAATAGGCTGGAGAAGGGTTCTCAGTAGGTGGTCTACAAACATGATTCCTAGCTAAGAATTCAAAAATATGCCCTGTCTGACCTTCAGGAAATTCATATAAGGCTCTATATCCTGGTGCAGGATACCAAATGACTGGACTTCAAAACCTATAGCCTAACCAAGACGGGCCTTCCCTTAAAATGAGGTCACCAAAGATAACCAAGCGGTCAGCAGCTAGCATAAAATTCTCATAATTGAATGGTTCTTTGTTTTGGATATTCCGATTAGAAGTCTGGTATCAGAATTTGGCTGCTGCTACAACAAGGTCTTTGATGGTAAAGTCTTCTACCCCTTGCCAAATGACTCCTGTGTGAATAGGTCCCAGTGTCTGGATCACACCCTGAACTCTCATTAGGCTCCTATGTTTATTCCATAATTTTAATGGGTCTCTAGGTTCACCCCTTACCCATAGATCTAATCCATTCTCCTGTCTTCGAAAGACATTGTAGGCTTTAAGCCACTTTATCTGATTAACATCAAAAGAAATAAATGCCTGCAATTAGACATCACCCACAAAAGGGCTCAGGTTCTGCTCTGTTTCTCGATCTAATACAAGATTGTGCAAATAAAATTCACATAACAATCACTGAACTTTCACCCCGTAATGCTTACAACAGTTTATGAATTCATCAATGGTTTTTACCTCTATAGGTACTCTTGCCTAGACAGCTTTAATTTTCAATTGTAAATATCTTTCCATTAAAAACAAAGCATAGTTTCTGGCAGGTGCCCTACATGCTAAAACATCAGTATACAAAGAACATAAGGTATCCATTTGATTTATGACTGTGTCTACTCTATGGGTTACCTTTTTGACTCTTTCTTTTGCCTTTTGCCATCCTTTGAAGGCCTAGCTTTCTGATGCATTGATGTTTTTCAGCTGCTGTTGTAACTTTTGGTATTTTTTTAAGGAACAGTCTCCTCTAAGAGTGTCTCTATTTTTGGTTGGGCTTGTGCCAAATCTTTCGCAGAGATACTATCCTCGAGTCATTATCCAACATGATAATTTTGGGATAGAGATCTACTTGGATCTCCTTATTATGACATCTCGTCTTTATGGTCTAAGTTTTGTTCTTGCTAGAGGACAGTGCCTTGGTCTAGATTTCCTTATCACAGGCCGGTGCATTGTTTGTTTGTAATTCTACATTTGCAACAGCTAGATGTTGTTCCTTTCAATTCTAAATAACAGGTTGGACTTGAGTTCTCTTGGTCTTTTTCTTAAGGGGTTTTTCCTGGGTGGTTGCATGCTTTGCCAAAGAGGTTCCTTTTGATTTCTTCCCCATTTTCAAGACTCTTATCTGTTGTCGAAGTTGCTTAATTACGTTAATCAATCTCTGTTGTTCATTTCGCAATATATTAATTTCCTCTGTTTTCTTGGAAGGAACAACCATGTGTTTTCTCAAGCCTAGGCATTGTACCTTAGGCATTGTACCTTCGTCTTGGCCAATTTCCTTGTTGCCTTCTTGGGATACTTCTTCAGTGTTCTGCTGATCAGGTTCTTTAGGGGTAGAAACCCTAGTTTGTTCTATTGTCTCCTGGGCAGCTTCTTCTTCTACCTCTTCTTCATCGTGCAATTCTTCGGGTCTATTCTGACTAGGAACAGATTGTTCCTCTTCCTCATCCTCACCACTCTTCTCCCCAGATACACTCTTATCATGAGCAGAGTGATCCTCTTCTTCTTCCTCCTCATCACACAGTTCCTCATATGGACTTTTATCATGAGCAGAGTGCTCCTACGGCCCTTCTTCGGCATGAGGGTTGAGTGGGCTGTGAGGTTGGACATATTCACCCATATTGGCCAGAATTTGGGGCAATTCATCTTCTTGTAGAGGGTTTTACAGTGGAATTTTGCTACGTTGCTCTGTTTCCTCCCCTTCTTCCTGACCGGATTGCTCAATCTCCTCCTCTGATTCTCCTTCATCATTTTCTTCCAATTCTTTTTCGTTCTCCCCACCTTCCAATTGTTGGGGTTGTTCATCTCCTAAATCATGTATTTCCACAGGTTGACTAATGTTTCCCTGGGAATTTCCCAGAATTCCTCTGATCCTTGCAAATCTAACGAATTTTCTTCATTTCAGTGGTCTGCTTAATGTACTGGCAATATGTTTCTATTTTGGGGCTACCAAATCCAGTCCCTCGTCTATCGAGAAAATCAATTCTTCCCAACTACTCTGCTGTTGGGCAAGACTGTAGCTAACTATTAGTCATATTAACCCATGGTGGCTTACTAATGACTCTACATGGAAAGATTTCTCCATGCTTCGAGCAACATCGTGTAATAAAAAAATTAAAAACGTAAGCAAATTCATAACACATTTTTGCTTTGACACAGCTAAAAGTTTGAGATGGCATGGTCTTACCACGTCTTCCCTGTCATCACAAGTGATGTAGCTCTGGATAATTCTCACCAATTCTACCCATGGCTCTCCCAGGGTTGCCGGCATAACTCCTTTCCCTTTTACAATAAGGTTTGGTCCTTCATCCTGGAAGATGGTCATGGTGTCTCGCAGTCTCACCTTTTTCAGAGTCCACACAAGTCCAATGGCTGGCAGTCCCGAAACTTCTGCAATTATGTCATCAATGACTACTATTTGTCTCCCTCTCACCATGGAATGATTTTCTTGCAAGTTCTGCAGAAACTCAATTGCCATCATCTCATTGGATTGTTGTAGACAGTTAAGGTAAGCTATCCATCCTACCTTTGCTAGGATTTCTCATGCAGCATCAGAGACCGTCAACACCTATGGCTCGCTGTGAATTGATCTTCCTCCCATCTTATTCACACTTAGCACACTGTAAAAAACATAGAGACAACAATGGAACAGCAAGTCGTTCAAATTTCTAACTTACTGCTAATTTTTGCAGAGTAAAACACGGAAATGGCGTCGGGACAGCAAGCCATGTGTATTGTGAAACAAAATACCGTTAAGCTTGCTATTCCTGAGTCATAATTCTTCTGAATGACGAGCTGACATGTATGCCAGTGAATTATGGAAATCACCCGTGCCCCCCTGCAATGTGATAGGCCGACCTCGGCTGTCAAATAAAGGAGTAGCGTGTTGAACTGCAATGTTACAGAGTAATGAAAGAACAGCGTATAGAGATATGCCATGTTTACAAAAATGAGTGGATTACCAAAATCGAGGCGTATGATAGAATCACTAATAAATATGGAAATGTCGTGATATGATGCGAGAAATGGAGGATAGGGCAGTTGATGTGAATAAAAGTTCTTATGTGGTCATTATTGACTTTTACCGTCATGATTGATTTGTAAATGATTTTCATGTATCAAAGGTTTGAAAGGGTTATATACATAGTCTCATTTGAAACCGCTTATAAAGATATAAGAGGAATGGTTTTATAGCTACTATTGGTGTATAAGAAATATGACTTCAATACCATTAACAGAGCTCTATTGCCCACAGGTGTCCATAACCTTGACAGAGTTGTTTATTTCACCCTTGGAACCATAATCCTTTGTGTATGCTTAGGAAAGTGTTGTGCAATGTCAAAATGGAGGCCATTGTGCTAGCTTGGTAACCAACTGAATCACAATGCCATTCACCAGGAAGGAGTGAAAGGTGGGCAGACTGACTCGTGATGAGACCTCCTATTCCAAGGACTTTCTATTTTTCTGATGTGCCTCTTGGATCATATCCCTGGTGTGGTGGCCATAGAGGGAATGCCACTTCACTTTCTTCCTTATGATCATTGTAGGTTGGCTCTTGATGAGACCCCCTATCCTTCATCTGACAAATAATGTTAGCAATCATATAGATTAACATTTTTCTTTTTCTTATTTTCTTTTATATAAAAATTTTCCTATTTATATACAGAGGGTGGTTCAACACTCCTTAAGAGTAGGGATGGTGGAAGAAGTCTGAACATCTCAATAGAGAAAAAGATGTCCTTATTCTTATTCAATAATAATGATTAAAGAGAATTTTAGGGATTTTAGAAAGAACCATCATGATAAAAATAATCAATCATATTGGTATTAGTAAAATAATGATAGCAAGGTGATATAAATAGTTTTGTCCTTTCCTCTTTTATCTTATCAATTCAATGAAATTTCTTCTAAAAATGACGATTTTTTTGTGTGATTTGTTGATTTCAGTATCCTCTAGTTTTTGTATTCTTGCATAAATGTATAGTTGTGCCTTAAATTACCATTTCTCACAAAAATTCTCTAAATGGTAAAACACACATACACAAAAAGAAGAAAATAATTCACTCCAAAAGTGTTGTTCTCAAGATGGAACAGCTATTGTTTCTTTAGAGGGACAGCAAAAGAATATTTGTACACAAAAACTGCAAGAAAAAAGGAAAAAAACATGCTCGAAACTCTTGTTCCTTGAGAGGAACAATAAAGAAAGCAAGTACGAACAAAAATGAAAAAAAGTTGTTCCTTCGTTAAGGAACAGCAAAAAACCGAAAGTGTTGTTCCTTTGGAAAGGAACAACAAAAAATGAAAGTGATGTTCCTTCAAAAAGGAACACCAAAAAAACAAAAGTGACGTCCCTTCAGAAAGGAATAGCAGAAAAACGAAAGTGTTGTCCCTTCGGAAATGAACAACAGAAAAACGAAAGTCTTGTTCATTTAGAAAGGAATAGCAAAAAAATGAAAGTGTTGTTCCTTTAGAAAGGAATAGCAAAAACGAAAAGTGTTGTTCCTTCGGAAAGGAATAGCAAGAATGCACGGATATGGTGTTCATTTGAAAAGGAACAACAAAAATGCAGAAGTGTTGTTCCTTCAGAAAGGAACAACAAAATGTGAAAGTGTTGTTCATTTAGAAAGGAACATCAAACGGTGAAAATGTTGTTCCATCGTAAAGGAACAGCAAAATGCAAAAGTGTTGTTCCTTCACAAAGGAACAGCAAACAACGAAAATGTTGTTCCTTCAAAAAGGAACAACAAAATGCAAAAGTGTTATTCCTTCAAAAAGGAACAGCAAAACGGTGGAAATGTTGTTCCTTCGGAAATGAACAACAGAATGCAAAAGCGTTGTTCCTTCAAAAAGTAACAACAAAGTGGTGAAAATGTTGTTCCTTCCAAAAGGAACAGCAAAATGCAAAAATTGCAAAAATTCATAAATATGTACAGAAAGTAATTTATACAAATAAAACAAAAAGAATTATGTACAAAAATTAAGAGCAATCAATTCACTTAGTGAACCAAAGGTGAGGAAGAAATTTATACAAATAAAACAAAAAGAATTATGTACAAAACTTAAAAGCAATCAATTCACTGAGTGAACCAAAGGTGAGGAAGATTTCTCTTCCTCAGCCAGAATCTGCATGTCGGAGTCTTCCCATAGTTGCTAGAAGAAGGATTCTTGAGTAAGTGGTTTGCGATATAATTGAACTCGATGGCCATTTGCTTTAAAAGTATGTCTAGATCCATCAATGGTGGTTAAAGTAATGGTGCCATTATCATGCACCTTCTGGATTTCATATGGTCCCAGCTAGCGAGTTTGAAGTTTCCCCAGGAAATCCTGAAACCTGGAATCGTATAGGAGTGCCCAATCTCCTTCGTGGAAGACTTTCTTTTTTATGAGGGCATCGTGCCATTTTTCTCTCTGTTGTTGGATTAATGTAGTATGTTGAAGAGCGGAGAGCCTGATTTCATCCAGCTCGTTGATTTGCCATAGTCTATTAATCTGGGCCTCATTTAAATCTAGATCAACTTCCTGTGTTGTTCTCAAGGTTTGTATTTTGAATTCTATTGGAAAGATGGGTTCCTTTCCAAATACTAGCTAATGTGGTGAATAACTGGTAGTGTTTCTCCATGTTGTTTTGTATGCCCACAAGGCTTCCAGAAATCTTGTAGCCCAATCATGTCTGTGTGACACAATGGTTTTTGTTAGTATTGCTTCTATTACTTTATTCGTGCTCTCTACTTGGCCATTTTCCTGTGGGTGGTATGGAGTGATAATTTTACGCTGAATATGATAGTTTTTTAATGTTGCAGCAATTTTATTACTAGTAAATTGTGGTCCCCCATCCGTGATTATGTCTCTTGGGAGGCCATATCGCACAAATATCTGGAACATGAAATGAATGACGGAATTTTTTGTAGCTCTTTGAAGTGCCTCTGTTTCAACCCATTTGGTCACATATTATGTGGCTACCAAAATATATGTTTTCTGATTTGATGATGGGTTGATCGGACCAACAAAATCAAGTGCCCAATGCTCAAATGGTTCAATGACTAGATGTGGGTTCAAAGGAATTTTGTCATACTATCCAAGGTGTCCTCTTTGGCAATTGTCACAAGCTTGAACAAATTTCTTTGCATATTTGAAGATTGTGGGCCAATAATACCCTATTTGCAGAACTTTGTGACCAGTTCTTCGATCTACGAAATGTCCATTGTGACAAGATTTTAGAATGTCAAATATTTCATCTTCACGGACACATATTCTAATGTGCATATCTTCCCCTATATGAAATAGGTAGCCCCCAATCCAAGAAAATCGGGTACTACGCTGCACAATCTGTTTTCGTTCATTGGGGGTCAAATGTTTTGGTATGTTGCCTACTACTAAATAATTCGCAACATCAACATACCAGGGTGTTTTAACAGTAATGGCAAATAAATGTTTGTCTAGAAATTGATCTTCAACTGCTATTGCATCCACTGGCTTTGGCATTCACGAGAGAAACTCAGCTACAAGATTTTCTTTCCCAAGTCGATCTTTTATTGTGATGTCGAATTCCTGCAATAAAATCAACCATCTTGTTACTCTACCATTTTTAATTGGTTTATTTGCTAAATATTTTATGGCAGAGTGATCTGTATATAAAATAACAAGATATCTAGTGATATAATGCCTGAATTTATTTACAGCATGTATTACAGCTAAAAATTCTTTTTCGGTAACAGTATAGTTTAACTCAACAGGAGACAAATTCTTGCTTATATAATAGATTGCATATGGCTTTTTGTCTTCTTACTACCCAAGAACTACTCCAATAGTTGTGTCTGAAGCATCTGATGAAATTTGAAATGGCAGGTCCCAATTTGGACCTCTTAGCACTGGGGCTATTGACACAAGCTTTTTCAAATCGTAAAGAGCATAGTCACATTTATCTATCCACACAAAATCAACATTCCCTATTAGTGCATATAGAGGTGCAACTATTTGAGAAAAATGTTCTATAAATCTCCTATAATAACTAGAAAATCCAAGAAAACTGCATACCTCTGTCTGTGTGGTAGGAGTAGGTATTAACAAAATTATTTGAATTTTGGTAGGATCTGTTAGCTTCCTGCTGCAGCAGGGTATTCATTTTTCATGATTGGCATTTCACAGGCCAAATATGTCGTACTTTGCTTGCTGCAATGCTCCATATTTGCTCAACAGTCTCCAAATGAAAAGGCTACTTCAAGTTCATTCAAACTGCCTTCAATTTTGTAAAGTTATCTCGGTATGCTATTTTAGTTAAAGGGAGGTCCAAATAGTTTAATCTTGGTCTCCTAGGTTTAAATTTCCTGTTTAGAATATAGAGATTGTAATCTGTCCAAATAGTTTAATCTTGGCAGATTCTTAGATAGGTAGAGAAGCAGAGGAGCCCAACAGCTTAATCTGGGCTCCGGAAGAAATAAGGGTAGTATGTAGACAGGAAAGCATCAAAAGAAAAATGAATGACGGGTTTGCAAGTCTAAGTGCACCCCCAAACAAAAGAAGAAAAAATGTTAGGCAAGTAGGCTGGGTAGGTAGTTCTGAGGTTGTTGAATTGCTGACCAGTTCCAGGTTTTCAGGTATCTTATCATGCAGGACATAATCAGCAAGGATTTGTAAGCATAAAAGCTCAAAAGAGGTATAACTGACTCCCCTTCTCTGTTTTCCCCAATCATTAACTAACTTCCCCAAAAGAGGTCAAGATCTGCTTGACACCTCTTAAGTTCCATCATCTTCATAACACTGGCTTGAGTAAAAATCTGCTTTACTCAAAGTTGTTCCATATTTTCTCCCAAAGTATGGTCCTACCCCCTTGTAACAGCCTAAGCTCTCCCGAACTTAGCACTTTCTTACCATCTCCATATTAAGCACTAACATTATTATTTAGCTCCCTATTCTTCCCTTCCCCTTATTAATATTAAGTAAAATCCCCCTATGTAATATCCCTCCCCCTGGTTGAAAAATAACCATAAGAACTCCCGGGAATTGCTCAGTTTATCTAAAACTAAGCAAGAACCCCTGACCTCCAAAACCAACTTCCAGATACGATGGACTCCTTCCAAAGTATAAAATTCCTCCGAGGTAATCAGACCCATTCCGAAACCTCAAGTACCCTTCACGCCCACTTACTTGCTCTTTCCTCCTCAAATCCATTTTCGCATCGCACCTTCGCACTCTCATCTTCATGCAAATCATCACCCATCCGTTCCCCGCCGATGCAATATTGCGATATCAGCGATCGGCTATCACAAACGCCGAGTGTCCAATCCATTCACCTCTCCACCTCCGCCGATGCGATATTGCGATATCGTCGATCGGCAGTCGCAAGCGCCAAGTCTCCAAACCAATTCCCCCCTCATTCCCCTCCAACGCGATATCGTGATATCGCATCGGAGTTTCTTCCCCACGGTACGTCCAGTATCTCACCACGTCGCTCTGTACCAGGGACCCACAGATGACGTCATCCGCTGTACAGCTAATGCCATTCTTACGTCAGCAGCCAAAAAGCCGAAAAAAGCTTCGCGCAGCAAGAAAAATCGCACTTCGGAGCTCCAGATCAAGAAACAGAGGCAGTTTCCGATGTGCGATTAGCGCAAAGTGCATCGCTACGGGAAATAGGCCATTTTGAGGAATCTTCAGGGAATCTTCTAATTGTTGAGCCCATTGCACGCCGAAAAAGCCCGAAAATCGCCCGATCGTGCCAAAGGATCCGGTTTAAAGACAGCAGCAGATCAATCACAGAGTTTAAAGTGTATCAGATCAAATCAGCAGGCATCCAGTGTGTCAAAGAGTATCAGTCGACGGCGGAAGACATCAATGTAGCGGCAAAGTGTATCAGCGAATATTTTGAGCAGCG
>APFE030386975.1:161836-175867 GCA_000404065.3 Pinus taeda | reverse complement strand
AGATGTAACCATAAAAATACCCAATCACCTACATCAAAACATTTTTCACTGCGATGTTGATCTACCTGTTTTTTCATTTGATTCTACACCAAAGTGGTGTTATCCTTTAAAAGTTGGAGATAAGATAATTATTTGAGATAAGATAAGGTTGATGTCTTTCTAAGTTCCACCAATTATGACTCATATTCTTATCCTTCCTCTATTATTATTATAATATATATAGATATATATCCCTATGACTCAAATTCTTATTTTTATATTATCCTAGATCAGGGTGTTAGAATTAAGACAATGGAGGAGGTGGGGAGCCCACCACCCTCTTACCTCCCATCACATTTGGGGGTGGGTGTGTGTGTGGCCACCCCACCTATGCATTCACACATGTAGATAAGTATTACCTCCTTTCACAATCACATGGAATACTGCTCTTCATTTGAGAGCTCTTGGTTGGAAGACCTTGTTTCCATGTTTAACTGCCACACTTGCAACATCCCCCCACAACAAGTGGGATAATTCCCCTATGAAAAGAGTTATGTGGGGTTCAAACCTAGCTACTATGGTTTAGGGTTGTGCGCAAAGCTGTGCATTTCCACTATGGTGTGGAGGATGGCATATTTACATGACCAAAGTTCGACATGCATGTTAATTCCTAGAGGTTTAGTCTTTGGGGATGCTAATTTCTAATACTTGTGCTAGATGATGAGCAACAACAAGGAGAGAAGGCCATGAAAACAGTGGAGGAGATCTCTAGGATACTGGTGGTAATTACAATGAAGACTTGAGCAGGGAAACCTTCGTGATAACCATCAAGTCATCCTCACGATAATGTAGGCTCAAGCTCGACGATTCATCCAACACTGGGTAATTCATCTTATGTTTAATTCCTTCTGGTTTGTTGACTTTCTTAATGGTTTAGCTTTTGTTTAGCGATTGCTAGTATGTAGTTCTCAAAGGACAGTGGGGGTGAGCATTAGTTTTGGTCTCTATCTCTTTGTAGCGATTAGACCCTACATAGAGTCCTTCGTTTACCTCCCCTTAGTTGCTTCATCTCACAATAATATGACACAAACTCCCCTGACAATTCAAGTTTTCCTGGGCTTTATTTCCATTTGGTTCCCTATTTTACCGCCCCCTTAGCTTTTGGGTTTTCTAGGTGATCTTTTTATCTTGGTTCCTGGTAACTCAACATATTATGCCCCATCAGAGGATGCATTGCCATCATGGGTCTAGTGGTGACGATCCTAAGGGCCAATTATGATCCCAAGCCCATTCAATAGGCATGTTTCACTCTTCCACTCCTCTAGAAATCAAAGAGTAAATTTGTCAACTTGAAGCCTTGTCGACAAATGACCACCACACCTACTCAAATTATAAAATTCAAGTTGAATTATCCAATTGGGTTCATGACCATGGACATACCAGGGGAAGACAGAGCCAATATTTGAATTTGTTGAAAAAATGTAGCAAGAAAGGCTCAATTTGACTTTAGCCTTAGTCAAATTGAGTAAATCAAATTTACACACCAACAGGACAACTTGGAGGTAGTTAACTAGTGTGACATGGCTCTTGTCACTCAATTAGTTCAGTAAATTTGAGTTAGGGGCTTGGAGTTCAAGTTACGCATGTGTTGATTGCTAAATTTTAGCAATCTAGTTTAATTATTCTAGTTGTATTCAGTTAACTGACCTCTAAATATTCATAGAGTCCGTTGAAGGCCCAATATCCTAGGTCTTGGAGGTTCTTTGGGACATAAGTCATCTGATGGTGTTGCTAGGAGGCTACAGACTCTCAAAGCTTCACTCATTTGGGCCAATGTACTCATATGAAGGCCCTATGTACCTATGGAGTGGGTTCCCAAGGCCTCAATTGTTGAACCAACTGACGAGAACAACATTATTCTAGTGAAAGAAAGAATTCATTAGGGACCAAGCTCAATAACACATCTAAGTGAACCAAGCTTTATTGTTAAGGGAAATTTAATAATTCAAACAAGGACCCCTTTCCAAAATCAGGACCATGATCTCACAAAGTTGTTTTCTCCCTAGGTAGGGGTGGCTAAAGGCTAACCCTATTAGGTACTTCCATCCCCTAAGGGAACTAATAGTTCCCTAGTCCACCCTTGATTTGGTAGGTGTTAGTGAATAACAATAATGTGGTATTGGAGGGGAGATGGCCAAGTGCCATGTTCAAAGGGACCAGCTAATGGGAGTGTCCACATAGTGAGTGTATATATGTGAAGAGGGAACATTCATGGATGCATGAGTTATCAGCTCGGCCATGGTTTTTCCACCCCTCTTGTGTGCCTTTTAGTTCTTCTTTATTTTTTTCATATTACCGCTCATACCTCAAGTGTTAGATATTTCTTTGTATGATGTAGCAATTTTACTACCCCTTTTAAGATGATTCAATGTATTTCTCACTAGGTTTAAGACATGCAAGGGTTCCTTATTCGATGGAATGGAGCATCATGTGTTCAAGAAATGGGTGATGGACATATGAGGTAGATAGAGCTCATGCTAGGATTTTTCCCATGTGTTAATTCTTATCTCTCGACCATCTTTTGAATTTTTAGTTTATTTCTTTGTTTCATTGTGGTCATGATATTTTTTTCCTTCTCTTTTAGTTCCATCAACCTCCCAAGGAAAATTTTCCAAGCCCTACTCAAGGTATGTAACATGTGAGTGTCAAAGCCTAAAGAACTAATGACAACTTGTACCCAAATAATGGAGGTGAGACATGTGTTTTATAATGTAGAATGGAAGTTGATAAGTATGATATGGGGAACATGGAACATGTTGTCTCAATCATGGCTTCCTAGGTAGTGCCCCTACTATAACCCAAAGGGCCTTAAGGGAGGTCGCACTGAACTAGGGTCAAAGATTAACCCCCTTGGTAAGGTGATAGAACAAGAATATGGTCAAGGTTTTTCAATCTTCCAGGTCACCCCATTATCCATACTAAATGCCCAAAAATATACAAGTATAATAACCTTATTGCAAAAATATCAAATTACCTTTTGAATGGAAGCCCACCTCCATCCAAGTTCTAAAGCCAAATGGGTGAGAAGCACATGGTTGATGCAAGTGGTGAAGTCACATGACATATCATCAATTGATAGTGGCTAGCAGGGGTTGTTGGCTATCTCGATAATCGGCTAGTTGTCAAATGTAGGAGAAAAACACTATCCTATAGGGTTACCCATTTTGGTGGGTAACATCTAGCTCCAACTCAAGGACATGAGCTCACTATATAGTGCATGTTTTAAGAGCTTGAATGGGGAGTTTGTGAGAAGTCTAGCAATCCCTAGGCTCAATGCTTACCTATAACCTACACATCCAAATCAACTTATTTGGGAGTTGGGTGTAAGGTATCACCCATGTTTTATATGATGATATAAATACATAAAATAAAATATATCTAAATGCAATCTAATCTACATTGAGACATGATATGAAAATGCAATATTTTAGGATGCTCACACAATATACAATGTAACTAACTATGATGCATTTTTTTTATATCCAGGTTATACTAGGAAAATACTCTTTCAAGGGTTGACAATTCATAAGAAATGTGATAGATTCACCCTCTAGAGTGTCCAAATGATGTTCATTAATGCCAACAATGTCAATAATATTATATGGGTCAATCCATAAATTATCAAGATTGATTCTTATTCATGTCAGATTCTCTCTCCTCCTATTCCATAAAAGGATTGTGGTTCATGGTTCAAAATCCTAGGGTTTGGCCTACATATCAAAAGTGTTCTTAACCTTCTCTTGTTTCTTACCAATTTGTTCAAGGGCCTTATGTCGAGATTCATCTGTCTCAATTATTTGGTTAAATCTCGATTGTATGGCATCTTGTTGGTCAAAGAACGCTTTAAGGCACTCTAATACAGGTAGCTTCAATTGGATAAGTAATTTTTCCTTTGCCCCATACACAAGATGGAAAGGGTTATAGTCTGTGTAGGCTTTCACAATTGTACAATCATCCCATAAAGCATATTTCATCTTACTATCCAACCTTCTCTTACTTTTTTCGACTATCTTCTTAATGATTGTCATGATTTTCTTGTTACTTAAAGCTGATTGGACATTTCCTTAAGGATGTTAATTGGAAGAATGGGCCAACACAATGCCATACTTGAAACTCGTGGATTGTAAGAGCTATGGACTTGAATGTTTTGGCATTACTGGTTACAATTTTAGCAGGGATGTTGAACCTTGTGATAATGTGATCTTCAATGAAATCAATCATCATTCCATCATTTGTTTTCTTAGTGGGAATGCCCTCAACCCACTTAGTGAGATAATTAGTGGTTGTTAGGATCCATTTGTGACCATTACTAGAATTTTCTTTGAACTCTCCTATAAAATCAAGGCTCCATTGTTGGAAATGAGATTAAATTACAACACTTTTCAGTGGTAGGGTGGGTATTTTTTGCTTACCTGTGAACAATTGGCACGGTTGATAGGTCCTCATAAAAATTAATGTATTAGAAAAAATAGTTGGAAATAGTAACATGCCCTAAGTATTTTGTGTGTGATACTTCTTGCAACATAATGCCCGCCACAAAGCCCTTCGTGGAATTCTTTAATATTTTTTGCAACTTTTTCTTTGTTTACACATCAAAGGATAACTCCATCATGCTTCATCCAACCAAAGCCATCTTGGGCCAAACAGTATTTGGAAGCCTTAATCTAAGATCTCTCATTTTTTGATCTATCAATCCAAGAGGGACTGATAAATTATAAAGATATTATATAACATCGGAATACCACTCATCTTCCTCTAATTCTATGGTCATGGCACAAATTTATTCCCCTTCATCTATTTGGAAATCCTAGTCATTTAATTCAGTTAGCATCTCAACAAGGCCCTGGCCTTTGATGATCTTCTTAGTCTAGATTTCCAAGTCATACTCTGGGATTTTAGAGACCCATTTTCCCCTTGATCCCAAACAATCATTTACAATCAACACATACTTTAAAACAAGGCAAGGAACAAAGGTGTGGATCTTATTATATCAAACATAGGTTCATAAATGTTTTAGGGACTTGACTACAGCATATACATGTTTTCAATAAGAATGTATCTAGTTTTTGTGTCCCATGGGGATTTTCTCATGAATGATATTGGTTTCTCATTCCCTTCATCTCATTTTTGCATTAATGTTCTAGCAATTGTATCTTCATAGGAAAATGAGTAGATAATAAAATCTTTGGAATAATGAAGGCTTAGCTAAACTACTGGAAACCTGGGTAGTTTATCTTCCACATCAAGGGCCTAGATAGTTAATTTAGTTAGGAAGTGTTATCCACTCCCCCTTGCAATTTTCCCACAATGAAGCTTCTTTCATAGACATCGAGATAAGTGTAATATGCTCCCTTCTTCAGTTTCAACAAAACATACATTTAGAGAATAATTACATCATGATAAAGTATAACATGATATCCATGTTCATTATCCAACATTAATAGTCTTAATTATATTTACAAAATGAGGGTAATTGGAAGGGACTACATCCTAGTGCAATGGTATGAATTAGCCTTGGTACAAAAAATTAGAGGGCCACTACATATGCATGACATTGGCTCATGTCAAGAAGAATTGTAGAAGGCACATCACATAGAGGGTGACATGATTAACCATCAACATCGTCATTGTTGATTAACAGACACCTCAAAGAAGTGTTGGAACAACTTCGACACATATTAAGAATTATGTATATTCAAAAGAATAAAAAAATGGTGCACAAATTACAAGAATGAAGGTCACAAAAAATACAATTGTAAACATGGTGATTCCTTCGAAAATAATCAAGATTTGATTAAAATCTAGCTAGATTTGTTATGTGATACCAAAAAAACAGGTAGTATACCATATGCGAGAAGGTGACTAGAATGCATAAAAAAACAAAGGTTAACAAGGATGTAGAAGTTACCATGGAAGAGGTGGCTACAAGGGGAGAGGAGGAATAAGAGTAGGAAATTTTAGGGAAGGTAGTAGAGGTCGAGGTTGAGGTTGAATTTATTTCCATATGCTGGAAAGAATACCGTATCACCCTTGACTATCTATTAAAATAATGAACCAACTTAGTATATTGCAATATATTTGGTGTTGGAGATCATTCTTTGGAAGGTTGTCCAATCATGTTGGATAAAATCATGAAAAAATAAATGGAAATCTAGTGCACACAATTCAAAGAAATAAGCATTGAACCATAATAATTTACATGTTGTGACCATATCATGATTTGGCTAACCAAACTATACATGAGGGGAAAGTCCTATCCAACTGTCAAAAAATAAAAATGCTTATCCAGATATGGACCTAGCACAACAAGTAGTGGTTGAGGCTATAGAATTCTTTAAAAATAAAGAATAAGATAAAATATAAGTCATGATGATGCAATCAAAGAGATCCTATAATTACTCAAAGAAAAATAATCAGTTGGTCGACTGTCAGAACTACTAAACATTCTGAAGGACTACAAAGAAGAAGAATTGCCATACAAGAATCTTTGGAAATTATCATAAGACAACATGTAGGAGGAAAATGATCCATAAGTTGACTTAGAGATCAATGGACATATGGTAAATCATGTTGATGTCAACGTCGGCTCCCAAGTCAACATTCTCCCAAAGGAGACTTCTATAAAATTTGGAATGTCGCAACTATATAGAACAACAAATTATTTCAAGCTAGTGGATCAATGTTTTGTCAAACCAATTGGTACTTTGTGGTGTATAGAGACAGTAACAATGGTTTTTTGACATAATTTAACTTTGAGGTAATATACTTATTTCAAGGAATACCAACCTATAAAACACTAGTTAGACATCCTTAGGGAAGGAAAATGAAGGCTACTATCTCTTTAGAAAGAGATAGGATTAACCTTAAATGAAAAATTTGGAAAGTAGTAATCCTTTTAGACCTTAAATATGGAAAACCCTACATCGAATCTTGGGATGAAGAAAATGAGGCTAGAAACCTATATAAGGTCATGAACTAAAATGAAGATAATGTCGAACCAAAGACAAACGGAAAATATTACAAGGTTTTTCGTTATCAATAGGCAAAAACTACGATACTACACTATACGAATGGAAAATAGAAAACTATGAGTCGATTTCCAAGTAATGTTGGTTGATTAAGTTCATTCCCATAAAAAATCATCAATCATGTTATTTTATAAATTAAGTTCCAATAGTATATGTGAAGAAGGGAAGGAAAACACTCGCATCAATATTAACTATTTAAAAGAAGAAACATATCAACCTCTTCAATTTAAATAATGAAATTATCCATCAGCCCATGTTGATGAGGTTTCAAAAGAAATTAACAAGACTAATCATATGCAAATCATAGTCCAATAATTCACTAAATGGGTAAAAAGATGGTGGGAATTACACACCCCATGGTTATAAACATGGATTACATCAACTACATAATTTATAGAAATATTTGGTGAGCATAAATTATCTTCTTAGGCTGAGATCTTGAGATTCAAAATTAGACATGATCCTATAGCCATATTGACCAATGTGAGGAGGAATGGAAAAGGATTGGCTATAGAGACTAGCATATCTAACCCCATCTTTTTGCAAATAATTTGGATGATATACCATATAAGTGGTATAAAATTTAAGTTAGGGGAGAAATATTCATTTGGTTTTAAATAAAAATAAATTCATCGAAGAATTTAAATTTGTACCAAATGAAAAATAAAATTCAAGGTGATCCAAGAAATATGAGAATTCTTAGATAAACTAAGCCTAGAAGAAATATTAACAAGAGGAAAATTAAAAGTTGACATAGGATCAACTTCGATGTAAACACCCCACCTTTCCCTTGGTGGAGTATTCACTTACTCACCCAACTTCCCTGGTGCAGTTAGAGAAATGGGCTAATATTTTATTTTTTTTTTTGTCCTTTTATTTTCGAGTTCTTAAAACTCACCTTAGATGTCTTCACCATGTTTCTCTCAACAAGACAGTTCGTACTTCCGCATGGCACCCACGTGGCATAGCACCCTACTATTGTCCTAGGGAAACATGCGTGATATATCATAGCATGATATCCATGTTGATTATCCAACATTAATAGTCTTAATTAAATTTACAAAATAAGGTTTATTGGAAGGGACTGCATCCTGGTACAATGGTATGAATTAGCCTTAGTAAAAAAAATTAGAGGACCATTACATATGCATGACATTGATTCATGTTAAGAAGCATTGTAAAAGTCACATCACATAGAATGTGACATGATTAGCCATCAACATCATTATTTTCAATTAAAAAACACCACAAAGACGCATTGGAACAACTTCAACACACATTAAGAATTATGGCTATTCAAAATAATGAAACATGGTGCACAAATTACAAGAATGAAGGTCACACAAAATAAAATTTTAAACATGGTGATGCCTTTGAAAATAATCAATATTTGAATAAAATCTAGGTAGATTTGTTATGTGATATTTGTTGAACTCTAATAAATCACACCACAAAGGATTTCCCACATAATCGAAAATATGTAAATCAAATTGGTGTGTAATTGGCAAATATTCAAGCCATTTGACACAATAATTTCACTTGAATAGTTAAAACAAACCAAATAACCATGTATTGTACCATATGCGAGAAGGTGACTAGAATGCACAATAAAACTAAGGCTAACAAGGGTGCATAAGTTAACATGGAAGAGGCGGCTACAAGGGGAGAGAAGGAAGAGGAGAAATATATTTTAGGGAAGGTGGTAGAGGTCAAGGTAGAGGTTGAATTTATTTCCATATGTTGTAAATAATACCATATGTCCCTCAACTATCTATTGAAAGAATGAACCAACTTAAAATATTGCAATATATGTGGCATTGGAGATCATTCTTTGGAAGGTTGTCCAATAATGTTGGATAAAATCATGAAAAAAAGAAATGTCAATATAGTGCACACAATTCCAAATCAAGAAGCATTGAAACATAATAATTTACATGTTGTGACGATAACATGAGTTGGCTAACCCAACTAACCAATTTATACATGTGAGGAAAGTCATATCCCACTATCAAAAAATAAAAAGACATACCCAAATCTGGACTAAGCACAACAACTAGTGGTTGAGGCTATATAATTCTTTAAAAATAAAGAATAAGATAAAATACAAGTCATGATGATGAAATCAAAGAGATTTTATAATTACTCAAAGAAAAATAGACAATTGATCAACTATTAGAACTATTAAACATTCTTAAGGAATATAAAGAAGAAGAAATACCATACAAGAATATTTGGAAACTATCATAAGACAACATATAGGAGGACTACCATTATCCACAAGTCGACTTAGAGATCAATGGAAATATGGTAAATCATGTTTTGTCAATGTTGGCTCCCAAGTCAACATTCTCCCAAAGGAGACTTGGATAAAATTGGGAAGGCTGCAACTATATAGAAAAACAAATTATTTGAAGTTAGTGGATCAATGCTTTGCTGAACCAATTGGTACTTTGTTG
This sequence comes from Pinus taeda, assembly GCA_000404065.3. Classification (NCBI taxonomy): domain Eukaryota; kingdom Viridiplantae; phylum Streptophyta; class Pinopsida; order Pinales; family Pinaceae; genus Pinus; species Pinus taeda. Next base: position 166,344 of record APFE030386975.1, on the reverse strand, counting down.
TGTATAGATATAGTAATAATGGATATTTCAACTTAAGTTAACTTCAAGGTAGTATACTTCTTTGAATGAATACCAACTTATAAACACTAGTCCTACATCCTTAGGGAAGGAAAATGAAGGATACTATCTGTTTAAAAAGAGGTAGGATTAACCTTAAAGGAAAAAGTTAGAAAGTAGTAATCCTTTTAGACCTTAAATATGAAAAACCCTACATCGAATATTGGGATGAATAAAATGAGGTTAGAAACTTATAAAAGGTCATGAATCAAAATGAAGATAACATCAAACCAAATATTGATGGAAAAATATTACAAGGTTTGTCATTATCAATAGGCCAAAACTCTAACACTACACTATAAGAATGGCAACAAAAAAACTATAAGTCAAGTGCCAAGGAATGTTGATCAATTAAGTTCATTCCCATAAAAAAGCATCAATCATGTTATTTTATAAATGGAGTGCCAATAGAATATGTGAAGAAGGGAAGGAAAACACCCACCTCGATATTAACTATTTAATAATAAGCACCGTATAAACCTCTTCAATTTAAACATGAAACTTTCCATTGGCCCATGCTGGTGAGGTTTCAAAATAAATTGACAAGACTCATCAGATGAAAAATCTTAGTCCAATCATTCACTACATGGGCAGCAAGATGGTGGGAATTACACACCCCACGGTTATAGACATGGATGATTTCAACTACATATTTTATAGAAATATTTGGTGAGCATAACTTATCTTCTTAGGCTAAGATCTTGAGATTCAAAATTAGACATGATCCTATAGCCCATATTGACCAATGTGAGGAGGAATGGAAAAGGATTGGCTATGGAGACTAGCATGTCTAGCCCCATCTGTTTAATTTGGATGATATATCATATAAGTGACATAAAATTGAAGTTAGAGGAGAAACCTTCAATTGGTTTGAAATAAAAATAAATTCGTCAAAGAATTTAAATTTGTACCAAGTGAAAAAAAAATAAAAATAAAAATTCAAGATGATCCGAGAAATACAAGAATTCTTAGAGAAAATAGGTCCTGATGAAATATTAACAAAAGGAAAAATGAAACTTTGACATAGAGTCAACTTCAATGTAAAAACCCCACCTTTCCCTCAGTGGAGTATTCACTTATTTACCCAACTTCCCAGGTGCAATTAGAGAAATGGGGTAATAATTTTTATTTGTTTGGCCTTTTATTTTTAGAGTTCTCGAAACTCACCTTGGATGTCTTCATCATGTTTGTCTTAGTGAGACAGTTCCAACGATACAAATACTGTCCAATTTGGACTCCAAGATTCTAACTTGTGCTTCCTTGAAGTTCTATTCATTTTTAAATTGTCTTCTTTCTCTATACTTCCATGTGGCGCCCACATGGCATGGCACACTTCTATTTCCCTAGGGACACATGCATGATATAGCATATCATGATATCCAAGTTGATTATCCAGCGTTAATAGTCTTAATTACAGTTACAAAATAAGGGTAATTGGAAGGGACTACATCCTGGTGCAATGTCAATCTAGTGCATATAGTTCCAAAGAAAGAAGCATTGAACCATAAGAATTTACATGTTGTGACCATATCAGGAGTTGGCTAACCAATTTATACATGAGGGGAAAGTCTTATCCAACTGTTAAAGAATAAAAATACATACCCAGATCTAGACCAAGTACAACTAGTAGTTGAGGCTATAGAATTCTTTAAAAATAAATAATAAGATAAAATATAATTCGTAATGATGCAATCGAATAGATCCTATAATTAATGAAAAAAAATATTCAGTTGGTCGACTATCAGAACTTCTAAACATTATGAAAGACTATAAAGAAGAAGAAATAACATACAAGAATATTTGGAAACTATCATAGGACAACATGTAGGAGGACTATGATCCACAAGTTTAATTAGAGATAAATGGACATATGGTAAATCATGTTGTTGTCAATTTTGGCTCCCAAGTCAACATTCTCTTAAAGGATACTTGGATAAAATTGGGAATGTCACAACTAAATAGAACAACAAATTATTTTAAGCTAGTGGATTAAAAATTTGTTGAACCCATTGGTACTTTATGGTGTATAGAGACAGTAATAATGGGTATTTCGAATTAAGTCAACTTTGAGGTAGTATACTTATTTGAAGAAATTCCAACCTATAAAACATTATTTAGACATCCTTAGGGAAGGAAAATGAAGGCTACTATCTTTTTAGAAGAGAAAGGATTAACATTAAAGGAAAAAGTTGGAAAGTAGTAATCCTTTTCCACCTTAAATATGGAAAACCCTACATTGAATCTTGGGATGAAGAAAATGAGGTTAGAAACCTATACAAGGTCATGAATCAAAATGTAGATAACATCAAACCAAAGACAAATGGAAAATTATTACAAGTTTTGTCGTTATTAATAGGCCAAAAATATAACACTACATTATACAAAGGGAAACTAGAAAACTATGAGTCAATTGCCAAGGAATGTTGGTAGATTAAGTTCATTCCCATCAAAAAGAATCAATCATGTTCTTTTATAAATGGAGTGTCAATAGTATATGTGAAGAAGGGAAGGAAAACACCCACCTCGATATTAACTATTTAAAAGAAGCACCATATTAAACTCTTCAATTTAAACAATGAAATTATCCATTGGCCCATGTTTATGAAGTTTCAAAATAAATTGACAAGATTGATCATATGGAAATCTTAGTCCAATCATTCACAAAATGGATATAAAGATGCTGGGAATTACACACCCCATGGTTATAGATATAGATGACTTCAACTGCATATTTTTATAGAAATATTTGGTGAGCATAAATTATCTTCTTAGGCTCACATCCTAAGATTAAACATTAGACATGATTCTATAGCCCATATTGACCAAGGTGAGGAGTAATGGAAAAGCATTGGCTATGAATACTAACATGTCTAGCCCCATATATTTGCAAATAATTGGATGATATACCATATAAGTGGTACAAAATTGAAGTTAGTGGAGAAACCTTCATTTGGTTTTAAATAAAAAGAAATTCATCAAAGAATTTAAATTTGTACCAAGTGAAAGAAGAAAAGTTCAAGGTGATTCGAGAAATATGAGAATTCTTAGAGAAACTAGGTCCGAAAGAAATATTAACAAGAGGCAAATGAAAAGTTTACATAGCATCAACTTTAATGTAAACAACCCACCTTGCCCTCGGTGGAGTATTCACTTACCCAACTTCCCTGGCGTAGTTAGAGAGATGGGGCAATAATTTATTTATTTTTTGTCCTTTTATTTTTCAAGTTCTCAAAACTTACCTTGGATGTCTTCATCATGTTTGTCTCAATGAAACAGTTCCAACGATACAAATCTTGTCCAATCTTGACTCCAAGATTTTAAGTGGTGCTTCCTTGAAGTTCTGTTCATTTTTAAATTGTCTTCTTTCTTCTACTTCCACGTGGCATAGCACCCTACTACTTTCCTAGGGAACATGCCTATGTGGGCATGTACCATGTGGCATTTCTAGTCATAACTGTGCAAATGTGTTTCTGTGATATATATATATATAAATAAATTCTTGGCAAAACGTTTGGTGAGAAATGCAGGTTAGGCCATATAATTCATCTCATAAAGGAAATACTGCCACAAGCTCCTCCTTCAGGCAATATGGAACCAAACTTAAAACTTATGTGGGATTTAATGGTCCCTTTCGACTTCAAAACTATGAATCTTCATCTCAGCGTTCAATTTTTTAAATTTAAAGTTGAATCTTCAAAACCTTGACTTTTTGATTCCGTAAAACCATATGAAAGTCCTTAAAATCTTGATCTCTTCAGTAGGTTTTCTAGAACCCTTCCAAACCCTGTGCAATTCTAAGAATAGATTAGATTTTGTGGCAACCAGGCAAGCTTGCACAATATATGCGATGAATTTGGAGGGCCTGACTAACCCGGTCTCATCGATCCATTCAATTGAATGTATACCACATTGGTTAGTGGTTTGGTTTTATCTCTAGTGGCGAGTTATTACCAATGGTAAGTTATTTCAAAATAGATCTAAATTCTTATAGAAAATTTTATGAATAATTTTCTTCGCATTACAATGAAACTTTAATGGAAATTTAATTACCTTAGGTGATGCTTTAACTTTCGAAACACAGTCACTAAATGGAAATATTTAATAAATAAATAAAATAACACTATTTATTTAAAAAAAATGATATGAATGCATTTTCATGTTTAAATAAATAATCATTTTTGCCTTAAATAAATAGTCAAGTTTTACCTCCTGATTATTTTGAGATTTCCAAGTATCCACCTTGTATTAATTATTTTGAGATTTCCAAGTATCCACTTTATATGAAGGCTTAAAAATTATAATAAAAAGTTTTTAATAATGTGTGTTAATATTTTCGAACAAATTATTTTTTTTTAAATTAACTCAGGCTTAAAATTATAATAAAATTGAAAAAAAATAACGGTGAATGTGTTAATATTTTAGAACAAATTATATTTTTTCTTTTTTTTAAA
>APFE030386975.1:147256-160945 GCA_000404065.3 Pinus taeda | reverse complement strand
ATATATATATTTCATTAAACTAGGAGCAAATGATGGAGATCACAATGGAGCGACTGCATGTGACTCGAACCTGTATCGAGGTGGGTTAGGGTTTCTCTTTGGATTTCCTACATACTAACTACCCCAGTCTAGCCTACTCCCTGCACACTGGCGACATCAACGCCTTTTCCATGGATCTTTGGGGCTTTCGCTTTTCACTGTTCGCTCTAACCCAACAGATGGTGCGGTTCCTATTATCCCTCATGGTTTGTCAGCAATTGACAGAATGGAGACAAACTTGGTAGATTACTCAGAAGGCCCTTTGACATCAATCCCCATCTGGATGACCATAGCCCCTCCAAATGTGGAAGCGTCTATGCCCTCATCCCCCACAACCGTTGACGATTACTCCTTGGTGATTACTAAACCATTTCAATCAGACCGAAACTCCTCGTGTCTAGTAGATCAGTTGTCTAATGTCTTCCTCCTCTAGTCGAATTCATATATCCCCCTCCCTCTCCAGCATTGCTACAATTCCTGGCATCTTGCATAGACCCTGCTTCCCCATTTTACCCGTCGGGCTATACCCTCTCTCCCTCTATTGGTGATATACCCTTCCCCTCATCCTTTGTGTCGGTAACCCTCTTGGCAATTATATCCTCTAGACCATCCTCTGAATAACCACATAACCTTGTATCTGCTCCACCCTCATCGAGGTTTTTTGAAGGGACACCGACTTGTCCATGGAAGGAGACTCTGATGAGCGGGAAAAAGAGTAGGAACTTCCTCCAAATCCCTCCTTGGGTTCTCGAGCCGGCAAGCATCTGAAGCAAGGGAAGAAATAGAAGTGTGTTAAAGCAAGACGCCTCACTTTGTTTTGGGGAAGGAATATAGATGGGGGAAGTTGTGGATATTACAGACCGAGTTCTAGTATGGTGAGTCTGTGGTCATACCTATTCATCGTCCAAACTTCAACTATGGATCTCTAAGATTTAGGGGCATATTCTTTCAAAGCTACCATCTGTTACTACCCTTGCATGAGGTTGGTTTGCTCTGCGCTTTCAATGAGTTCATTATACATCGTGGGTACTCTATAAGTACTGGCACATTGAATTCACTTTGGTCCTGTTAAAAATATGGAGCCCTATGTTTCATATGGAGTAGGAGAAGTTGGGTGTAGGACCTCTTCGGGTGAGACTGCCTAGTTTTCCTTTACATTTATGGTTTGATGACATCTTCAAGTGCATTGGAAATGCATTGGGGACCTATCTAGACCATGACAATTCATACATTACTTATGGCAATATCTCTCTAGATCAAATACTAGTTCACTTGGACACAAGGGAAGGGTTGGAGGAACAAATAACCCTCTATTGGAAACACTTCACGCGTATTCAAACTCTGGATTATGAAGGAGTGCCCTTCTGGTGTCAACGTTGTCACAAGGTCGGGCATCTTTATAAGGAATGTCCCATGGTTAAGAATTCCATCGCTCCTATGGATCATCCAGAGGATCAAAAGATTTCTCTGAGCACTCAAGTTCATAACACTCCGTTTAGCTCTATTCCCTTATCTAATGCTAAGGCTCGAGAGAAGAAGCACAACACTTCTCAAAGCCGACCTCCCTTGCCTCCTCTTACCAGGTCTCGGGCGGCAGTTGTTGTTACGCTATCTTCAAGTAATTCTTGCCTTTGCTCCGTTGTCAATTCTAATTCTATTCCTGCATCTATGTTTTCTTCCAGGGCTTCTCATTGTACCTCTACATTTGCATTTTCACCTCCCTCCTTAACATTTCCTCCCCTATTTTTACTTTTACCCCCCCATCCTTGTTGGACCCCCCCCCCGTCTGCTTATCATTCGGACGCTTCAGACTCCTCTCACCTCTCCTATTCCTACAACCTGCACTCCCTGAATCGTCCCCTAGTTCAGGACCTCTGTGGAATTGGCATCATCTCTCCCCACCTTCCCCCTAAGCCTTCTCAAGGGCGCCCATCCTCCATCTCGAGAGCTATTATTCAAGTTGGGATAGTTGTGGTAGCTGGTCGACAACTTGCTATTTATCAGGTTCTTCGAGCACATAATACCCAATTATCCTCCCCCCAGTGAAGTGGCTCTCCCTTAACTGCCTAGGGTTAGCTAGTCAAGCCAAAAAACTATATTTTCGAAGACTCATGGATTCAGAGAGGGTGGATGTCATTTTTCTATAGGAGACTCTTGGACTAATTGATCAAATTATACCTGCATTGGAATCTCTAGTACCTAGATGGATTTTTCATGCTCTGGATGTGCATGGGAGATCTAGGAATATTGCTTTTGGATATAACCCTGGGTTGGTTAAATTGACAAATATCTAGGGTGGACATCGATACATTGGTGCGGACATATTTTCTTGTGATCTCTATTTTGGATATCCAGTTGATCAATGTCTATGGTCCTTGCCATAATAGGTCTACCTTTTGGGAACATCTCCTTAGAACTAATCCTCTAAAAGCAGATAACATCATCTTGGGGGGTGATCTTAATTTCTCCATTGGACATGTTGAATCGTGGGGACACAATGCCCAGTTTGACTCCCTATATGATACTATTGAATCACTCCTTAAAGAGAATGGGTTTACTAATATACTCATGGCTCGGCTTCAGCCTACTTGGAGGAACCAAAGGACTAGGGAGGCAATGTTGGCTCACAAATCAGACCGTTACCTCATGAAGGAGAGATTTATTGGAAGCAACAACAACCATAGACAATGGGTTGGATTAGGGGGGGTTATCTGATCACTCACCCATTTATCTTGGAATCAGTGGACTAGAACATAAACCAAAAGAACATTTCAAATTCAATGCTACTTGGCTAAAGGATCTTGACTATCCTTACCTTGTCTTTGACTATTGGAAGGAAAATCCCCCCAGCTTGGGTCGCTCTATCTCGGAGGGATTCTCTAACAATCTCATCAATCTCAAACATATATCAATGAGATGGGCCCATAATAAGCAATTGAATTATGATAACTCCCTTCGTACTATTGAGTCCGAGATAGATGGTTTAGTGGATGGATATGGAAGAGGGTCTCAATCTGATGATACAAATTCACATCTCATTTCCTTAGAAATTGATAGGGAGGGAATCATGAAGTACAGGGAGGAATCCAGGAGAATTCGGAGCATAGCGATTTCGCTGAAAGAGGGTGATGACAACACTAAATTCTATCACAAATTTTCCAATGGTCATCATGCCATCAATACCATTTGGCATATGACGAATGATCGAGGACAAAGAGTTCACTCATTCCATCAATTGGCATCTCTGGGCTCATCTCACTTCATGAATATTTATAGAGCTCCCTGTGAAGCATCACTGACTAAAGTTATAAGAGTGGTTGGTCTATTTCCCCGGTATGTGGAACAGGAGGATGCCAAGGCTCTTTGTAATCCAATCTTGATGGGGGAGCTAGAGAACATTCTTAAATGGTTTAAGAAGGAAAAACGTCCTAGTCCATATGGTTGGCTTGTTGAGTTCTATCGTGAATTATTTGATTTATTGGGGGAGGATCTTCTTAGTATTATAGAGGATTGCCACACTTTTGGGCACATATATGAAGCCTCAAACTCCACCTTTATTTTCCTCATACCAAATATTGACTATCATGAATCCTTCAATGATTTTTTATCTATATCCCTCTGCAACTGTATCTATAAAATCACGGCCAAAATCATAGCCAGACACCTCAAACCCATTCTCTCAGCTCATATTTCACCTGAGAAATTTACTTTTCTCAATAATTGCCAAATTCACGATGTTATTAGAACGGCCCCTAAAGTACTTCACTCTATCAAAACAAAGAAATTGAAAGGTATGATTCTTAAAATTGATCTCATAAAAGCTTTTGATCGTGCTAGCTGGCTTTATCTAAGGATGCTCTTAACTCACCTGAGATTTCCTCTGGATTTTATTAATTGGATAATGTGTTGCATCACCAAGGTCTCCTTTAGTGTACTCATCAATGGCTCAGCATCTCCTTTTTTTTCACGCTGAAAGGGGACTCAGACAAGGATGTCCTCTCTCTCCTTTATTATTTCTTCTTATAATGGAAGGCCTTAGTCTCCTCATCTCAGAAGAGTGCAAATTAGGGCGATTCCAGGGCACCAAGATTACTAATAACTACATCTTAACACATTTATTATTTGTAGATGATGCCCTTATTTTTCTTAATGGAGGTATTGGGGATCTGATAGATTTACACTCTGTTATGCTTCTTTTTAGCACAGCTACAGGAATCAAGTGCAATGCTCAAAAATCTACCATCATAGCTTCTGGATTTTCTCCTAATGAGATCCAATTTTCTCTCCATAGATTTCCCTTTACTCTACAATCCTTGGATGATGGTCTTAAGTACCTCGGTTTTAGACTTAAGCCCTTACATTACAGGATCACAGATTGGACCTAGATGGTTGCTAAGATTGAACGCAGACTCAATATCTGGCATCATAATACCTCTTCAGGGATGGCAGACTAGTACTCATCAAATTTGTTCTGGAAGCGACACCAGTTTATTGGATGTCCATGGCATGGAACCCAAGGGGCATCCTATTGAGAATTCAAAGACTGTGTTGCATATTTTTATGGAAGGGAATACAAGATGGTCATATCTATGCATGGGTTCATTTGGATTTGATTGCACTCCCAAAGAAATGGGGAGGGTGGGGTTTAAAGAACCTAGTTTTCTTCTCCACTGCCCTGGTGGCCAAAATGGGCTGGAAAATCCTCATTGCACATAGCCTATGGACTGAGGTCGTATTTCACAAATACATTTGGCCCCTTCAAATGCTTGATTGGATTCAGCTACCCACTTGGAACAGGACAGGCATTTCGATGATATAAAAAGTAATTCTCATTTCTATCTCATATATTTGTCACGGATTAACCTAGACGATGAGGTCAGGCTCCTCAGTTAGGGTGGGATTGGACCCTTGGACTAGTAGTGGTAATGCTTATCGTCTTCCACATGATTTGATCAGTTTTTTATCAAATGCAGGCATCACACATATTAATCAAATTGCAAACCCTGGGAATACTAATTTATTTTCACAAACTTAGAAATCAGCCATCCAAATTGGAATCCCTGACAAGGGCACAAAGATTGGCTTAGCTATATAAATTCTCTCACTGAGTCACATGTTAGGATCATTGATGGAGACGATGAATTGATATGGGCCCAGGCAAAGCATGGGATATACTCCCCCAAGGACGGATATCTTGTCATATTCGCTGCACATCGACCACCAGTTATTGATTGGTGGTGGAGCATTCCGTGAAAGATGAAAGCCCCCCCTCATACAAGACTATTCATGTGGACAGTCCTTCGTAACAAAGTTCCCATTGGTGACAACCTTATGAAACGTTCCTTTTATGGACCTATGTGGTGTTGTTTCAACCACCAAGGCTCTGAATCCATTGAACATCTCTTCCTACACTGTCCCATTACGAAGGATTTATGGGCTATAATTTCATCTTCTCCCCCATTACCACTCAGATGGCAAGGCAATCCCATACATGAGGCTTGGAAATCATGGTGGTCATTGGTTGGGCCTCTTAAGGCTAGGAATCATCCTCTACTAGTTTTGTGGGCCATCTGGCTAGCCCATAACAAACTCATCTTCGATAACACCCTACCTCTCTAGCACCTTGCATATGCCCGTGTCTTGTCCATTTATTCCTTTATTTCTTATGAAGATAAACCTGCCCCCTAGCACACCATCACCCCTGAAGTGATTGATAAAATTATCCCTTATGCCTATTTTGATGGGTCTACACAAGCTACGGGCTGTGGGGGGGCATATTATACCTATCCAAGACTCATTTATTAAAAATTCAGATGGGGTTGCGTAATGGGACAAACAACTTTGTAGAATTGATCACCCTCAAAAATCTTCTACAATTTTCTCTAGAAAAACAGTGTAGGCATCTATAAGTTTATGGTGACTCCAAGATCATTATAAATTGGTTCAACAATATATCTATTTGTCATGCATATACTCTGAGACACATATTGGATGATGCACTTCATTTAAAGGCCTAATTTGATACCATTGTATGTCATTGTATTTACAAGGAACGCAACTAGGTTTCTGACTAGCTTTCCAAGGAGGTCGTGGTCCAGCCTCGGGGTACATGGTTGATTCAAGAGCAATTGGATAGGGAACACTATCAGTACTATCATAGGCCTTACATTGACATCAGAGCTATGGGGCCATCAAGGCCTATTTTAACTTGCTTATTTTGATCTTTATCTTGTACATATTCTACTAAACACTATGTTGTCTATATTATATTTTGACATGTAATTATGCCCTCATTATCATCACTCCCTATGGGGGTTTTTTGTACTTGTATATCTGAAGGGATACTCGCCTCATCCTACGACATATGCTTCTTTAAGCATCTACAATATGTAATTTTCAACATTAATGAAAATTACGATTTTTTCCTTAAGGGAAATATATATATATATATATATATATATATAATATACTATATATATTATTTATTAATATATATATATTATTATATATCTACATAAGTTTTTAAATTTATGTGTCATCATCAAATCCTGAAATTTTATCAAGCAAATTCTTTTCTTAGATTATTTGGAAATGTGTCTATATTAAATTAATTATTCATATATACATATATATACATATATACATTACATTACATATACATATACATCTACATCTCTTATATATATATATATATCTATATTATATTATATAGATATATATAAAGTAACATATTTTTAAATTTTTATGTGTACATCATCAAATCTAGAAATTTTCATCAAGCAAATTATCTTTCTTAGATAATTTGGAATGTCTATGTAAAATAATTATATCTTTTTATATTTAGAAGATTTTTTTAAAGAGTTTTATGTTTTACTTCGAATCATGAATGCGTGTGAGCTTTGCTTCAAAATGTTTTCATGGTATTCTATATTAAAATTATTATTTTTTTCTTTTCTTTGTAATCTCGGTAGTTTTGAGAGTCTTTTTAGGTCTTAGACTATAATTATATGAGAGGTGTGTCTAGTCACTAGTAGGATTGTATTCTTTGTTCGATAAAAAGAGGGATACAAAATTAAGAGTATGGCATAACCAACAAAGAAAAACTACCTTTTAAAAGTTCAATCTATTTATCTTTTACAATATGCGAACGTGTCTAAATTCCAAACGTTGATTTCCAGTTGTGAAGATAGAACATTAGTCTTTGACTTCAATGTCTAGAGACAAAGCCTCATATTCTAGCATTTCTAGTTTTTTAGGGGCTGGAGTTTCCTTGTAGTCATGACTTTAGAGTGTTGTAACTATCATTGTGCCATTATGTAACTCTTTTCAGGTAATATATGTTGTGTTTCTCTCATTGAAAAATAAAGGAAAAATGGAATCCATTATAACATCTTATTTTGTAGGTAACAAGAAGACCTTATTTCTCATTGCTAAGAAAAGTATGTATATGACACCATAACCTATTTGATATGTATAGACACACTATGAGACTCCATGGAGATGGGGCACTATACTATTTATGAGTTACACATACATGTATATGTAGAATTTGATGCACTACAAAAGAACTTGTGCCATATGCATTAATAGATATCTCTTTAAGCAAACAATGTCATCCAAAACATATTGTTAAAGAAACTAGTATACAACAATAGTAGGATTACTAATTGGGGAATTGCATTGAGCTATGTTTTTGGTCTGCATTCACCCTAATCTACCTGATTTCATTCAATTGGCCTAGGTTTGATTCTGTTTTGTTTGAATTGCTTAGATCAAAGCAAACCACAGTTTAATAGGGAAATGGTCTACCAAAATTTAACATCGCTCTGAGAAAGTCAATGAGATACAAAATCAGGTATTCCTATGAAATGAAGAAATGTTGTTTGAATTCGGCAGTGTTGTGTGGAGTAAGGACCAAGGAGAAAGAACCATTTCAAATTAAATTAAAATTTTAACGAAAATATGTCGGCATCCTTGTTTGGAAAAACATAGTTCTCCATCATTTCACTAGCATGCTTAGTCCATGTAACATGAAAAGATTAAAAAATAAAATAAAACAAAACAAAAATACCATCAAAAATTAATGTATAGAGAAATTATTCATAGCTACTTATCAAAAATACAAAAATAAAAAATAATTCCCATCGACAACAACCATATAGAGAACGTCATCAAAACTACTCAAACAATTTAAGAACACATCCTTTTAAATTTTACCCATGTATCGATCGAGTGACTTGAGTGGGCACATTAACTAATCCTTGCATATTGTTTGGGCAAATTATAGACTTATAATTTTATAGACATAAATTATGAACCAAGGGTAGGTAAGCTTATGAGATGTTGCGCAAAATATATGCAGGCTAATACCTTAAGTGCTTTCTAATTAAACCATTCATACTCAGCTCTAATGTCCCTTTTCTGCATCAACACTTGGCAAAAAAGGCTATCGAGTGGATCCAATCATCCCTCTATATCTCTTGATATTGTTGATGTTGATCAGAAAAGATAAAAGACCAAACAGAAAATCATAAAAATCAAGAAGCTAAAACATGATTAAATGATTCCAAACACATTTATCAAATAAAATTCTTCATCCAACCATTTCACATATGTTGCTAAAATTCAAAAAATAGAAACACTAGTTGTGAAAATAACTTATTGATGCATAAAAATAATTAAAAGAAATGCAAATACTGTAACTAATGGAGTTGTGAGAAAAGGGGACCCTCCCTTACTCACGACCCCTCTACTGTTAAAGGAGTTTACACCAGGAGATCAACAAAACATATAACTTTCTATTAATTTGAAAAGTATTACAAAGATGTACAAGTATGATATGTTTGACCAACCAACCCCCTTGCAAATGAAACATAAAGAAATTTATACAAGTTCAAAGGCATATGTTTTCATGGATTAGGAAAACTACTATGTTGTAACTACTTGCTTTCAATAACTAAATAAAATGACAAAATAGCTCTATTGAATTTGATCCATGACTGAAAGCATGGATCAAACTGATTTTGTTACATTGCTAGAGCTTTTTCCAAATACGTCCATCGAGAAGAGGATTGAAGATCTTGGTGGTTTCAATGATGAATTTGAGGCATCCAATAGGACAGCATCTATGTAGGTGGATTTCCTCATAAAACCCATGTTCTTGTTCTTCTTGAAACTAATTGAACATATCCAAGCATTGATTCTACTGCAGGAAATCTGGGTGGTTATAGGAAATCCACATCTATAGGAAATCGACGACCATGGTTGTCTACAGTAAATCATAGAGCTGCTTCAAATCATGGCTAATATGCATAAGGCTTCGATCAATCAAACTTGATAATTCGATTAGGAAATGATTAACTTCAAGAAACACTTAAGAACAAGGTAAAATAATACTTTTTAAGATAATTTACATACCGTGAGCACACAGCACCCTTATAGTCAAAACTTATGTAATACAGGTGAAATAGGAGTAGTTAGGAGTCAAAAAAAGTTCAAAAAGGGGGCAACAAGGTCTTAGGAGGCTATCAAAAATTGAGAAAAAATGTGACTCAACACATATATTGAAACAATTTATTTGATTGATTACTTGATTAGTTTTCTTTGCCCAAACATCTTGCAAATTAAAAAATATGAAAAACACTTGTTTACCAATATTTTGCTAACATACTTAATGATCCCATACTTCCGTAGAATTTAGAAACAAATGTTTTGCAATATTGTCTATTGAAAATTTGGAACATGCTAACCTAACAATATTCATCTAATGTATAAAGTTGTCAATCTTGAACATCTAATTAATTTAATGACCACTAATTTTCCATCAAGGTTTCCTTAAATTATTTGACACAACATCTTAGCATGTAGCAGATATTTGTCCAAGACGCCAGCAATTCTCAAAAGATCTTAAAGAATATTGTTTAGGCTGTCTTTTTTTAAACACTCTCCTCAAATTTATGTTGGTTTAATAATTTTGTATTTAATTTCCATGGCATGGAGTTTATGCTCAGAAGATCTTAAAAAACACTATTTAGGTTATGTTTTTTTTTTAAACGCTATGGTCTAATAATTTTATATTTACTCTCTCTGGCATGGAATTTATACTCAAAATTTTTGTTGGTTTAATAATTTAGTAATTAGATTTACAAGAGCGAATGATAATGGATTAGTTTAGGTTCTTTTTTTTGTTGAAACACTTATAAAAATTTTGTTGGTTTAATAACTTCCTCAATGCCTAAAATGAACCTTGTTGAATTAGTACACGTGTACATTGTTATAGTTAGGTTAGACATCACATGCTATATGATAGAATAGTGGTGTTACATTGTGTTTATGGATTCATATTTGAACAATAACCAAAGCATATTTAAAAATATTAGTGTTATACAACATAAATAATAATTACAAATTATGTTAATCAAGTAATTATTATAATAAAAAAATTTTAGAAGAATAATATTTAAATGATTTTTTAATATAGTTTTATATTATTATATAATATAAACCTTAATTTGTATGATATGTTAGAAGATGAAAAAAAAAAAAGAGAGAATGAATAGGTACACTATTTTACATAAAATAAAATAATTTATAACACCACCAAACAATGCTTTATTTTAAATTAAATTGCATAACATTAAAGCAAACATAAATATATTTTTATTGTTTTCAATTAGGGCGTGGGTAATAGTTAGTTTAAATAAATCTCAAATCTAATGCATGACTTTTCATTTTCAAAGGTTGACCTTTCTACTTTCGAAAATGAAAAACATACGAGTTGTCTTTAGTGAGACTTTTTGGAAGCTTTTCTGGCGGGTTTTTCCAGTCTAATTTCTCTAAAATTCGCTAGAAATTTACTGAAACCACAAGATTCCTGGGTAACCCCTGCACAATTGAAGTATCCTAGGGGTTTTTCAGGGTGTTGAATCAATATATACAGTAAAAAAATTATTTTAATTAACATAAATCAAGATCACCTCAAATTTTTCCACTAGATTCCGGCACTGGAAAGTCCAAAAAGTTGCACTAAAGACAACTCCCAAAACATATGGCATACATGTCTACAAATTCCTTTCTCATACAATTTTTCCAAATTAACAAACTATCAGCCTCTCTTTGCACCTTTTGGGGTAATTGCTAGTATATACATATACAATTACACTTGATGCATTTATCCTTCACATGTGTTGTATATATATATATATATATATATATATATATATATATATGGTGAGCATAAGTTCAATGGGGACCCAAGCTTACTGCCCATCCTATGGGCCATATTGTATTGCCTCTATGAATAGCATGTGCGGCCTTTCTCCTCCCCTGTTGGCATCACGGGGGAGAGCCCTTGCTGAAATCTCATTCGTCAATCACCTGGAGCACATCTAATGGCCACTATCGTGGCGAGGCCTCCCCCCTCCTTTGTTAACAAAACTGACGAGAGGTCTCACGGAATTTATAGCCATCAATCTCTTGGTTAATTATCCACCTTCCAAAGTTCAATCAATTCAAATTCCATTTCTCATAAGATTGGATTTTGCCCTGGTTAGTGTATATACATATAAATGTATCCATTGTTAATTTCATTGTAGTGATCCACCATAATCATATGACCCATAATGAATACCCTATATTATATATTATATAATATATATATATATATATATATATATATATATATATATATATATATATATATATATATATATATATATATATATATATTATCACCAAAAGAGTTAGAAATAACATGGAATGTGTTGTCACATGAAGAATATATATATATATATATTATCACCAAAAGAGTTAGAAAGAACATGGAATGTGTTGTCACATGAAGAATTGATTGCATGTATGTATCATACAATGCACCTTCACCATAGTGTGTGTGTTTGTGTGTGTGTAGTGAACACTTAATGGGGGGCTTCTGCTATCACTATTATGCCTCATGGTTCCCACCTCTTATTTGACGACTCACCAACATCGCATCCATCTGACAGTTCACAAGGGGATGGTTGTGCTATTGTATATGGCCATCGATCTATCAAATATATCTCCACCATCCATGGCACTAAGGCCTCCACCCTCAGTTTCAGGTGTTGGGCATATGGGTGTGCCCTCTCCTCCTAAACATGTCACATGGTTACATGGTTTCACGACTTGGTTCTTGGGCTAAAGCACTCACAACCATTTGACTTGTTACAAGCGATCATATCTCTAATATACTTCAGTTATAATATATAGAATTGCATTATGTGGAATGAAACATACACTCTACCCTAGTTACATGTACCTCATGACCTGGCCCTTGGCTATGGCCCTTGATTAACACTAACCTTCAACCTTCGACGTCAATTGGTATGAAACCAGCTCACAAAAAGATAGAAAAGATAGATCAACGCCTTAGAAATAAGCCTCTTCGAGGGGGAAACCTCCTTTACATTACACAAATGAACAATTCTTAGATGATTCAATTGACAAAACCTCCTTTTTATATATAGGAGTCTACGAGTCACAATATAACCAAGCAGACCTAACAATAATAATATAAAGGCACAAAAATAACAATAGAGGGATTCTTTGGGGCACAATAATAACAATATGGGGACACTAGGGGCATTTTAATAACAATAATGGATACAACAACAATAGTATTGGGGGGATCACTAATATAATAGGGACCTAACATGCCCCTCTCCTTCAAAAAAAGTTTTTTCCTCAATGCTTGAGTAGTTTTGGATGCTTTTGTATAAAATTATCATCCTCCCATGTGGAATCTTCAACGGGTAAGTTCTTCCAATTGATGAGATACTCTAAAATTGATCTATTTTGTAGTTGTTGAGTTCTTGTTTCTTTGACTACTTCAGGTTCCAATATGATTTTTCCTTCCTCATCAAGTTCTGGAAATATTGTTTGAACAAGAAGCTTGTCACCTATGACCTTCTTTAAGCATGAAACATGGAAAACTGGGTGCACTCGAGAAGTTGCAGGAAGCTCCAATTTTTATGCCATAGTACCTATCTTTCGCAACACCTTGTACTGACCATACTACTTTGGTGATAATTTGTTATCCTTCTTAGCTTGCTTGAGGGACATTTATTTATATGGTTGTAGTCGTAGGAATACCCAATCACCTACATCAAAACTTCTTTCGTTGTGATGTTGATCTCCCTGTTGTTTCATTCTATTCTATGCCAAGATGAAGTTATCCTTTAAGAGTTGGAGAACTTGTTGCTGATGCTCGATGTGATATTCCACTACTTGAACCTTAGAATTTTCTCTTAAATATGATGTGATGGATGGTGGATGATATCCATAAAGTGCCATAAATGGGGTCATTTTTGTTGCAGTATGGAAGGAAGTGTTATACCACCATTCAGCCAGAGGCAAACATTTGACCCATTTTGTATGTTTATCATATACAAAGCAATGAAGATATCCTTCCAAACATTTGTTTACTATCTCAGTTTTCCCTTCATATTGAGGATGATAAGATGATCTATGAGCTAACTGAGTACCAAAACATGAAAATAATTTTGTCCAAAAGTTTCCAGTGAAAATGGGATCTCTATCACTTACAATAATCTTTGGGTTTCCATGTAGCTTTTGAATTGTTTCCATAAATGCAGTAGAAACTGTACTCGCTTT
>APFE030386975.1:117017-143216 GCA_000404065.3 Pinus taeda | reverse complement strand
GCATGCAATCTCCATTTGTGTTCAAATAGTTGGATTAAAACATTCATGTAGTCATATATGCACTGCAAATAGGCCTATACACCTCATCAAGTCAACAATACTATTGAATATTCTACACAGTGAGTGTAACACAGGTCTTCCTGTACTAGCCAACACATATTGGGCCACCATTGTCAAGCTTATTAGTCAAGTTTAAAGATCAATTAGATTACCATTATATATATATAATGGTAATCTAATTATGAGTGTCAACTATTTCATTACACCAATAACATAATAATGTATTAACTATTGCATACAACACTGAAGAGATATTCATATGTATTTATCTCTTGCGTAAAAAACTCAATACCGAATCACAATTTTTATTCTCATGTGCAATACAACAAATTTACCATAGAGAATTTAAGGTTGTGCATAGTATCTATATGTGTAAATATTTAATAGTCCTCACACACGAGTTCATCACAATATTCATACCTCATTTAAATTAATGCTAATAACCATAACAACCCGTTATGCAACAACCAAGTTTCATGTCTTTTCTTATACAGATATTGAGTCATTTCAGATCATGGACATAAAAATATATTCAGTTATATTGAAGAGAAAAGAGATACTTATCTCAAAATTTAATTGGAAGTTGAGTTAGGGACAAGAACTCTCCACCCAACCTTAGATAGCCACATCTTGTCCTCACTTGTAGTTATCACCCCTAAGCCGAATTCCAAATACTGAGGGTCTTTTGTTTAGGAATTTAACACCACCTGCGAGTTGAACTAGGGATTCTAGAGGTCCTCCCACCTCCACCCACCAACTGATTTGCAGACAACGAAATGTGCAGAGAGTCTAGAGGCCTATTGTCTCCATCAATTAGAATAAAATATTGTTGTTCCGCCCAACTTGGGGACTCCATAACCCACAAAAAAGCCAAGCTGCAACATGAAAACTTCCAAAAAATCCTCTAGGAATTTTTTGGGAACAATTCCTCCACCCTAGCCCTCGGGTAACTAATAGAAATCCCATCTCCTCCCTATTTCCAATGGGGAAATGAGAGGAAATTAATTCCTCACTTAGAAATGATTTCCTCTTGCTTTCTTTCCAACCAAGAGTTAATTTCCAGGTCTCTCTGCTCCTCTGTTTTCTCCTTGTCTTCTCAATTTCTTTTTATTTTCTTCCCTCTTCTTTTTCTTGTATTCTTCTCTTTTTCTTCTTCTCCATTGTTCGAATGCTCCACCCAACAGTTTGGATTCATATTTTCCTTCTACCTTCTCCCTATTGCATGGTTCTCTACTATTTGAATTATCTTTTTCCTTCTCACAGTTACCTTTGTCCGCCACAATTTTTGTATCCTTTCCCATCGTGCCACCTATCCATCTGTCCCCTAGAGTTGTTTTTGTTGGTTAGCTTATTGTAGCAGGTGGTCATCATACTTCATGAGTTGGAAGCCTACCCATTTCCTCTTTAATTCCATGTCCTTTTTGCCTTGTATAATTTCCAACAAGCATGGGCCTGCATCCTTCCATTATTTCTCTTTTAATCCATGCATACCAGTCTTTAATGGCTATTAACACAATCCATATTTTTCCTACAGTAAGTAAACCTGAGCATCCGAAGAAAGTAACCATCCTCAATCACTCAAATTTGTGTCTCTTGAATCAACTCCAATTTTTATCAAATATCTACATAAAAGATTACAATGCATTTCACAATGGAAAAATTGCTGGGGCTATCAAAGAACCCCCCTCCCCCTCCCTCCCCCCCCCCCCCCCCCCCTTAGGCGAACATTGTCCTTAGTGGTATTTCTCTACATACAACACAAAATACACACTTGAAAATAGGAATATAGTTCCATGGATCTTTATATACTCAACTCTTTACATTATCTACAAGTTTCCGTACATTTGCTTCAACCAGCAAACAAAAGGATATGATAAACATCAATTTATGATTCAGCCATATTCTAATGGTCCTCCTTGCAACCTTTTGATTCTTTAGTTGTGTTCAATCCAAATTGCATTTGTTCTTTTCCTTGGAGTGTTGCCTACCTCCAATGTCCAGTGCTTCTAGCCTTGTACTCCTTATTCCTTCATCAAACAGTTACTAGCTCATTGTATCCAGGCACACTCCCAATGTGCTTTTGATCCCAACTAGCAATGCTAATAGCCAAAAACAAATTTATTCCTTAGCCTTCCCTTATTTTCTTCCTAGTTCCTTGGGAAATACGGCCACCCCCCTTTCATGTAGTCACTCACCTTCCAAGTTCAAGCATCCCCTTCACTAATTGCTAGTGCATCGAGTGATCCATTCCTTGGCAAGGTTTTCTCGCATCGAAAGGGTCCCAAAACCAAGGCATACCCCTACCTCAAAACTATCATACCGGTCATAGCGTGCTTTATTGCAATCATTTGGCACCATTGGTGCTAATGTCCCACAATGGCCTTGTTCTTGAAATATTTTACCAGCATGCTATTGCATGCTCTATTTCTTGTGTTTTTGTTGCTATCACTCTTGCATCCAACTTCAACCACCCAAATCGAGAAATTTCCATGCTTTCCTACATCAAAGCACATAATTTCCATTAGATTCACCTTAAGGAATTGCAATAAATTCAGATCATATGTCATTGGTAACTTATCATAAGGTGACATTTGTTATTCTATTGTGATTTCTTTCACAACAAGTCAAATTAGCCGACAGATCAAATTATCATGTATAAAAACTACCACATTCAGTTACCTCAAACTCAACCATCGTGAATCGGAATCTTAAATTATGTTTATAATATAGAAATTCAAACTTGAATGAAATATTGATACTTACCTTTTTAAATTTTTATTTTCTTATACACACTGGACCAGTTGTCGAACCAGGCAAGTGTCTAGTGGCCTTTTCTCTTCCCTTACACACATTGGATTGATTTCCAAACCCAACAAGCACCCAGTGGTTTATGTTCTCTTTGACCTCGTACACACACTAGATTGGTTTCCAAACCAACAAACACCTAAAGCATTCTTTTCTCCTCTTCAATACACAGGATTGGTTTCCCAAAACAACAAGGGAATCTAGAGGCTCACCTCCACCCTGTAATAAATAAATAAATAAATATATATATATATATATTATAAAATATATTATATATATATATAAATATATATAATAATATATATATATATATATAATATATATATATATATATATTATATATATATTATATATATAGATATATATATATATATATATATATATATAATATATATAATAGATAAATAGATAGATATATATATAAGACCCTTCGCAACACCGCAAATATTAGCACTACCAACCTAGGTAGACCTTTGTTGACAAGAATATTATAATCGAGAATACTAAGGCTCACCTGCCTCCACCCAACACATCACACAACAGAAGGGCCCAAACAGTCCCAAACCCACATGCACCAAACACGTTACACAATATAACATGACATACTCATAACATGTACACATAGAACAATACACATACATATAGCATAGTACATAATATACATAACACATGCACATATACACATGACTACACACATTGTAACGTAGAATCTAGAGACCGCACTGTCTCTATTTATGTGAACCACGCCATAATTCCTCTAGTATCTTTACCACACTTCACCACATGCATCCATAATCTAAATCCAAGTTCTGTGGTATTTTTAATTATCCGTGCTTGTCCCAACATGTTATAGATCACATTGTTTTCCTTTTGTTGATATATCATTCAACATTCCCTGTTCATAATATAATCAAGACATAATATAAGAGTCATATTCACATGATATTAAAATCACAAATCAACCAAGGCTACTTTTTCCCAACTGATTTCTCACATAGTCAGAAGTCACAAACTTGTCATCCATCCATATGTTAAATGCATAAGAATAATCAATCATCCCTTCAGAAGAATAATATAGACAATAACTTGTTAGTCACAATGGTGTCATATGCATGTATTCAATCATCAACGTGATCATGAAAACAACATAATTACATGTGTTCATAGGTCAAGGTTAAGAGAAATTCCTTTATCTATGCAAAGTATGCACAACATTGGGAACAAAAATTTCCAACTTCGACAAGGTATTTGTTACCTCAATCCCATTTACTTTACCTTTCCTTTTAGCTACTATCAACATTATTAGCTGATATTATTGTTGTTCTAATGACCAACAATTGTGTGAACTTTGTATTTCTTGCTCACGTTGTTCACACCAGGAACATCATTCCAACAAAGTTTCTGGGAATGGGCTTTTTTATCCACTTTCCCAACAGTGTTCCATGTTACCTAGAACCCTTTGATTTACGTCACCAGTACTCAAATTACCTTCCTTGTTACCTTTTTCATGGTTGTACTGCCACTGTCCTTTTATTACTATGGAACCAACCGACCCATTTGGTTGTCATATTTTTATTTCCTACCTTCAGCTACCCTTTATTCATGCGTTGGGTTTCATCTAGGTCTTACATTCACCAATCGCAGTCAAATCGTAAATCAAGCATAAAACCAAACATGAAACACCAATTGCACAAAAATTTCAACAGATACAACAACTCAATCCCCATGAATCTCGGTGTTTCCAACGGTTCATAAATAAAATCTTAGCTTGAGCCTTCTTCAATATTTTATGGTAGCCTCTTTTGCCCTGTAATTTCCTCAACATGCTACCATATACACACGATTGTCAATTCATTAATAAACATAACAATTATACTAATTGTCTTTCCCTGCTATGCCAAGCATGTTGCCTTACAATCAAACACATATCTCAATTTACATATTAGTCACATGTCTCAAAATCCAAGACATAAATTGTTGGAAACCTTGATCATTATTGAGAGGGGGGGTGAATCAGTAGTTTGTCTTATGATATATTTTTAGTAATTTTAATCTTCAATTGAATCAACCATTCATTAGCAACTTATCATGTGAGAGAATCTATGCATAAATGTGTACAATAAGAAGATATAGCATATGCATGTAAACCACATAGAAAAATCATCAAAAACACATACACAATATCATCACAAGAAGACACAAAGATATCTGGTGGAAACCCTTTCAAGAGAAAACCACCCTTGCTATTGTTGTGTTGTTTTGAATCTTCTATTATGTCAAGCAATAGTCTATTAAATAGATTGTGGGCTACCACCAGCTAGGAGACTCGACTCTAACATAAGTTAGGAGACTAGATCCCAAAAATATAGTGAGTTGATGACCATCAACTATTCCAACTACCACTGGACAAAAATGACCATTTCCACAGCACTGCTACAAGCAACCGATAGCACAGAATCACTGCTCCATCTTAGCAAGCACCCACATACCCAAGTCCATCGCTCCACAACTCTATGTGGACCTTGATTTCGTTCATTTTCAAACTGGATCACGAAGACACTCTGCTCAACAAGACTCATCTCTTATATCAAACCCCTAAAGCAAGATAGTCTCAACAAATCAATAAAAATACCATCAACATCATCACAATCTGCAAACAATACTATATTCGCCATACAAAGTAATGTTACATCCAAAACAAATGGATCTCTCCCCTCGCAATCACAAGACATGTGTCACATAACCATAGATCTACACTAAGCTCTCCATCTCTGCCATCAAACTCTGAAATAAACACATTCTGTAATTGATCTATCTCTCCCAGAAATCTTATCTACAATCTGATATCTCTTCTTCAGTATTCTGCTACAAGCTTCAAATCTGCTCTATCCACTACCATATGCACTCATGAACTAAAGTATATTTTCTCACAAATATGGTTGGAGAATTCTACCCTTATGCAGACCTCTCACCCTCTTTATCACACTAACCAACCATATCTCAGATCTACAATGAAGTATTTATAAAATGTTGGGTGAATTCCACTTTTGGACTAAGATCAAAGGTGCACAAAGTTAACGAAATCCATCCAAAACCATCACTACTTGTTCACTAAAGGCATTCACAGCCATTGGAGGACTTTTTCAGCCACTTCCAATCTTATCCAATTAATTTAGGACCTTCTAGAAATTACCAAGTCTAATTTCTCCTAATGTGCATGAGGAATGCAGAGCAATTTTCGTGTAGAGCCTCAGCCACACCCATAACACTGAAAAATCATGGCTAAAAAACTTATAGCTGCATGCATAACATTAGAAAATCGTGGCTAAAGTTTTTCATCAGCATGCATGACACTCCTTCCCAACGACTAGGGCAAAGCATAGGGGAAATCAATATCCCTTCAACTCGAAACTTCTGTCGACTACTTGCACACCTTCATCAACTCATCTACACACATACAAACCTCTATCAAGCTCTGTGAAACCTCTACAAATAGGTTAAATTTCACAATCAAGTTCCACTACCAAGTTGACTTAGAAGCCAATAAGACAAGAGTTGACATGAGTGTCAATAAGTCCTCTACCCTTCTCAGACACCTTTACAAGTTGCAACACCTCTACGCAACATTGTAGCACCTCTATAAGCAAATAAAATTTGTTAGGACATCAACTGATCAACTAAGCCATAACATCTCTACAATAAAGCATGAACATGAACATGAAGATTTAGTGTGTCAAACTCAACAACATGGATCAACATGTCTAACACCTGAGGAATCATCTCCAACACTTGTAGATCTACATACAAACCATGTCAAAGTCATCATCTAGATCACCATAAGATTGATCTTAATGCATCATAAGGAAACACAAGGTTGACATCAATGCATCATGTAGACTCTCATAAGGTTGACATCAATTCCCACACCATCTAGCTGCAACCATGAAAACCATAATGCCAATATAAATAAGCATACTTTTATCTCAACATAATTTTCAAAAACTAGAATAGTTACATGCACATAAACATATTAGCTCTCAAAATATCTCAATTCTCGTGATGAGTTGATCTATAATTGGAAACTAACTATTATGCCCAAACCAGCATCATTAATTTCATTCAATCTGAAAACAACAATTTAAATTCGACTTGTGTACCAAGGTTAGAAATCAAGGCATCTGCAATCTTAAGAGAATTAGTTAGAAACTATTTATTATACCAACATTAGCTCATGCATAATCATGCCTATATGGAATTAAAACTCAGCCTCCCTTTTTTTTTCAAATTAGCGGCCTTAATTATCATCAGGCTCTTCATCGAGACTCCTATTATCATCTATTAAAATCAGCTCTCGTTGGCTTCATTCAGTCTCTTTACCAAGACCGTCACATGCAACAATATCATTAACATCTTCAACCACGTCCTCATTATCTGAGTTGTGTGATTTAGTGAGGGAATCCCCATCATGTGAAATGTTCTAAAGACATTGATAAGTCAAGATATAGTCTAATATCACATTTGCATTATCTATGCCACATTCTTCAATTATTTTTCTCATTATACGAGAAGAATACCCCATGCAGACAAAATAAGTATTATTGAAGATAATGATGAAACACAAGGGACTTCCTAATAATTCAAGATAAACTCTAATAGTCCAGTCTCACGAATCAATTATAGGCCATTGACGTATAAGCATATTCCATCTCATACTCATTATTTTTCATATTTGTGAAATGTGTCACATGTATGCAGACAATCTCACAATTAAAGCATGTATAAAGTCTCTCAAACATAGTGCCAAACCCAACACCTACTTGCACAGGAAAGAAATTAACCTACCATTTACCTTGACATTGCTACAACCAGATGGAGCGATCAACTACCAATATCATCACTCTCCACCAGAGTTACGACTCCTTTGCCTACAAGGTCTACACAAGACCTTTGCCTTTAAACTTATCGAGTTCAAGTATTGAACATGGATACCCCATCTCATAGTGAGATAATGACCTTTTACAAGCCTTGAACAGCGAATTTCACATGTTATACCATGTTCCTTAAACAAGGAAGGCTTTAACCACAAAACCAAGCCTTCATAAGGTAAAACATAACATCAACATATGAAAAGAAATCGACCTCCACCGAGGTTCTTGGCCTCTTACAACATACAAACTATGGAATCTTTGCATTCCAACTAGCATTTATTTCATGTCTATCATTCCTTGCATCAAGTGGTATTATGCAAAATACACCTCACACAATGGTTTTTCCCAAATCCTCATATCACATGAAAATTCTCATGCATAATTGTTCCAAGTATGCAAGATCGTGTAACCCAACAAATGGTGATTATATGCTACAACTAACCAAACTCACTGCCCTACAGGGCATTTGGCAAACTTAGAGAAAATGACAAATCTCCAAGGTCAAAACCACTAGCTCTCTAGACCTACAAGATGTCAACTAGCAAGCACATGCATTGCCAAGGCATTTATCAAAATAATATGTTTAACATCATTGCATTATAAACCAACTTTTAACACCTGACATTTGTTTTATTAATTTTCTAAAAACCATTATGAAACCCCTTTTTGCAAGAACCTGTCATTAATTTCCCATGATACAGCCCATCGAGTCCAAGTGTTGAAACTGGATGCTCGGATACCACTTGTAAACACCCCACCTTGCCCTCAGTGGAGTATTCACTTAGAAATGGGGTGATAAATTTTATTTTATTATCTTTTTTTTCGAGTTCTTAAAATTCACCTTAGATGTCTTCATCATGTTTTTCATAGCGAACTATATAAATCTTGTCCAATTCAGAGTCTAAGATTTTAAGTAGCCCTTCCTTAAAATTCTATTCATTTTTAAATTCTCTTCTTTTTCCTTACTACTATGTGGCACCCACATTGTCTCCACATGACATAACACCTTCCTATTATCCTAGAAACACATGCTTATGTGACATATCCCACGTGACATTTCTCGTCATAAATGTGTTTATGTGCAAAATTATAGTGGTCGAGGAAGTCGGTTTCACGCACCCTGGACCACGTTCGATTCCTGCGGCGCAGCAGTTGCTGGCGCATTTATCCGGCGGATGTTGGCATATTCCAAAAGATTTGATGGCTGATGGCGAGGCTATGATGTGATTGTATTATTGTATAATACGATTGTAATATAATTCTTCAACGGGCACCTACCCCGTGTGAAAATATATATATATATAGATATATATAATTGTTGTAGTGGTGAGTCATCCTACCCATATGGTCACGACCCCGCCATGGACCATTGATACATATTATGTAACATGTATATGTATGTATATTATATACCTATATAATTACACCTCACCATACGCATCGCCACGACATATTTTTCCCTAACGCGTGTTGTATATTTTTTATATGTGCACATATATATGTATATGCCTATGCTCTGTTATGGTGAGCATAAGTTCAATGGGGAGCCACGCCTACTTCCCATCCTACAGATCATATTGCATTGGCTCGATCAATGACATGTTGGCTTTTCTCCTCCCCTCTTGATGTCACAGGGGAGAGCCCTCGCCGATCTCTCATCCATCGATCACCCGGAGCACATCCGAGGACCACGATTCCGGTGGGACCTTCCCCTCATCCCTATTGACGTCACTAGGGGTGAGGTCCTATGACATTTATAGTCGTCAATCTGCCAGTTAATTCTCCACCATCCAGAGTTTAATCAATTCAAATTAATTCTCCACCATCCAGAGTTTAATCCATTCAAATTCTGTCGCTCGTAAAATTAGCTTCCACCCAGGTGAGTTTATATACATATAAATATATCAATAGTTAATTTCATACGGTGAGCCACCAAAATCATATGGCCCATGACACATACCCTATATTATATAAGGTATTATAAGGTATTGTGTATGGGTACAAGCATGATAGCATACATTAGCCCCAACACACGCATAAAACATGCTCTATATGTGAGCATTGTATATGTAGCTACATAGGCCAAGCCATCCCAGTGTCAGAACGCATAAATATTTTACACACGTCATATATATATAATTTAGTTTGTCACGGTGCATACATATTCAACGTGAGTATTATATATATATATATACCACATAATTTGCCTTTTCCTTATCACGGTACATACATATTCAACGTGCATTTACGTGCATTTTGTATCTATATATATATATATATTTATATATATATATATATATATATATATATATTATATATATATAATATATATATATATATATATATATATTATATATATATATATTTATATATATATTATTATACTATCTATGTGTGTGTGTGTGTGTGTGTGTTGTGTGTGTGTGTGTGTGTGTGTGTGTGTGTGAAATGCTTAAGCACATATTCTAAATGTCCATCTTTGTCATGGCGGGCATACACTCCACAAGAGTCCATACTTATCGTTCATTGATCACCGTCCATCTAACAGTCGAAATCGAGAAGAGTAGATTAACAGTAGGGACCAAAGCACTACCCCTCCATGATGTCACCAGCAGGGATTCTACTATCACTATTCCGCTTCATGGTTCCCACCTCTTATCCGACGGCTCACCAACATCTCTTCCATCCAACAGCCTATAGACCTTTGTGCCACCCCCTTCCCGCTGACGTCACATGGGGGGAGGGGAGCTCTATTGTTTACGGCCATCAATCTATCGATTAGATCTCCACTACCTGTGGCACCAAGGCCTCCGCCCTCGGTTTCGGGTGTGTGTTTATATGGGTGTGCTCTCTGCTCCTGACCACGACGCACGGTTACATGGTTTCATGGCTTGGCTCTTGGGCTTATGCCCTCCCATCCGCCTAGATCGATTAGATTACCCCACACACACATATATATATATATATACTTATTTACTTATCCACTTACAGTGCATAATCTTAAATTCGTTATGGTAAATTTGTACTTACTTATTTACTTAATGTGCATAACCTTAAATTCTTTATGGTAAATTTGTTGTATCACACATGAGAATCGGAATTGTGATTTGGTACTGATATTTTAATGCATGGTAAATTTGTTGTATCATACGTTAGGATCGAAACTATGATTCGGTATTTATGTTTTTATGCATGAAATATATACATATGAATATCTCTGGAGTGTTTTACACATTGATTAATATCATTACGTTGTTGGTGTAATGAAATAGTGGGCATTGATATGTGTGTGTAAATATTTAACAGTCTTCACACACTAATTCATCACAATATTCATATCCAATTTAAATTAATTTCAATACCCATAACAACTAGTTATGCAACAACCAAGTTTCAGATATTTTCTTATACAGAGATGGAGTCATTTCAACTCAGACATAAACATATATTCAATTCTACTGAAGAGCAAAGAGATATTTATCTCAAA
The DNA here is from genome assembly GCA_000404065.3 of Pinus taeda. Taxonomy (NCBI): domain Eukaryota; kingdom Viridiplantae; phylum Streptophyta; class Pinopsida; order Pinales; family Pinaceae; genus Pinus; species Pinus taeda. The sequence continues at coordinate 131,936 of APFE030386975.1, read as the reverse complement.
AGTTAACTGGCAACTAAGTTAGGGACAACAACTCTCCACCCAACCATAGACAGTTACCTCTAGTCCTCACTTGTGGTTGTCACCCCCGAGCTGGATTCTAGAGACTGAGGGGTCTTTTGTTCAGGAATTTAAAAATACTTGCTAGTTGAAACAGAGATTCTAGAGATTCTCCCACCTCCACCCACCAATTAATTTATAGTCAACGAAGTGTGAAGAGAGTCTAGAGGCCTGTTGTCTCCACCTTTAAGAATACAACACTATGGTTCCACCCAACTTGGGAACTCCAGAACCTACAAGAAAACCAAGACCCAACAATAAAGATTCTAGAAGATCCTTCGGGAATTTTCCAAGAACAATTCCTCCACCCCATCCCTCAGGGAACTTATAGAAATCCCATCCCCTCTCTCTAGCCAATGGGGAATCTAGAGGCAATTAATTCCTCACCAAGAAACAATTTCCTCCTACTTGCTTGCCAACCAAGAGTTCATTTCCAAATCTCTCTGCTCCTTCGCATTCTCCTTGTCTTTTCGATTTCTTTTTCTTTTCTTCCCTGGTCTTGTTGATGTGTTCTCTTTCTCTTCTTCTCCACCATGTGAATGCTTCGTCCTACAGTTTGGATTCCTCTTTTCCTTATGCCTTCTCTCTGTTGTGCAGTTCTCTACTGTTCAAATGATCTTTTTTCCTCTGACAGTGACCTATATCTCTGATATTTTTTCCATCCCTTCCCATCGTGCCACCTATCTAGTTGTCCCCCATATTTGTTTTTCGTTAGTTAGCTCGTTGTAGTGGGTGGTCAACACAATTCACGAGTTAAAAACTTGCCCATTTCCTCTTTAATTCTCTATCCTTTTTTCCTTCTAGAATTTTTCAACAACCATGGGTTTGTGTCCTTCTATTGTTGCTCTTTTAATTCAGACATACTAGTCAATTAAACATACCAACCAATCTTTAATGGTTGTCAACACAATCTAGATTTTTCCTACAACAAGTAAACATGAGCATCCCAAGCAAGTGACCATACTCGGTCCTTGGAATTTGTGTCCCTTGACTCAACCCCATTTTTTATCAAAATATTACAATGCATTTCACAATGGAAAAATGATTGGGGTTGTCACATTTGACTTGCAATCTAATCAAATGCCATGACAAACCAACTACTTGTTAGATTGATATGGAAAATGTAAGTTTTCTAACTATAGTTTTAAATATAGGAAAAATCATCTACAAATGAATGAACATATAAGAATAGTGTTGAAAATATCTAGTGTTTAGACAACGGTAAAGTTGAAAAACTCGACTTCCCACCATCATATCAAATTGTTGAAGGAAAAGGATAAATAGATGAGTCAAAACCACCCAAATGGATTATTTCCAATATAAAAACAAAAGAATATAATATTTCCACAAATGATTGAAAAAAAATATGGCTCAGATAAGAAACTACTGGTCAAAAAGGCAAACAACAAAGATATCGACTTCAAGAATATTAATATCTTTTGCAGGAAATTACAAAGATTTAAAATGAATGGTAAAGAAGATGGGGGAGATGAAAATAGACTTCATCACTAGCGTTAATCCAGTTAAAAAATGACCAAATAAGTTAGCACGTAAGTACAAAACCATCGCTCAAAAATAAATTGAAGGGATGTTATTAGCAAGGATAATATACCCCATTGATGAATCAGAATGGGTTAGTCTGATGGTTGTCCATTTAATGAAGCACAACCCAAATAGACTCATAACCTATGTCAACTTCCATGGGATAAACTGTAGAAATTCCCACTATAGATCAACAAATTATGCAATATACTAAAACACAATACAAAATCTACTTCTACAACACTTTGTGGAAGATTAATCAATTTGAGCACAATCAATGAGAACACATATAACTGAGAGTGAGAAGCAATCACACATAACACAGAAGAAATAACTTGGGGAAAGACTCAGCCTAAAACCCGAACTCTGTATTATCATACAAGTGGAAATATAGTCTGGATTACAAAAAGAATCAGCTCACAAGCTATCCTTCTTTCTCTGCAATCCCTCTGCTGCTCATAGACAGTCAAAGGCCTCTCTCAAACCTTATCCTCTGGCCTCCAAACCTCCTATTTTTTTGCACAATTTTCCTTGGGTTATAGTGTAGCCACTTGTGTGAATTTGCCTCTTCACACACTCACTAACCTCTGAACTAACTACGCAATCCTGAAGGAGATAAATCCTTCTCCATGGATGAGCTTCCTTTATAGGAAAAATCCATCCAACTGATAGTACATTGTCCCTCCTCTGATCTCAACTGGGTCTCTGTCTAAACTGACATGCATGAGTTATTCATGAGAGAATATTTAGTTATCTGAAGTGCAGAAATTATATGCAAGCATGCATTAAATAACTGAACTCACATAAATTTAAACAAACTATTTAAATCAATCTAACTGGACTTGACTCAGTTAACTGAGCCAACTAATTACAACTCAAATTAGAACTCATCCTTATCTCTTTAACTAATGGATAAATTCTTCAATTAATAGAGAAACTGTTGCACGTCCATAGACTTCATGTTTGATTTTTCACAACTAATTAACTCATGGTAAATTAATTAATTTATTTTCAAACAGCTGTTAAGTTCAAATTCGAATTTTACTTTATATTTTAGTCCAAGGACTGACTAAAATTGGAATCCATCCTGAACCGCTAAAAATAGCAGTGCTATTTTTAGCACTGCCATTTTGCATTCCCTGTTGCTCAATCCAGCACTGGTACCCAAACTACTATTTATAGTAGTGTTATTTTTAGCACTTCTATTTTTAGCATTTCTTGTTGCTATTTTCAACATAAAGAAATTAAAGGTAACCAATCCATTCCTGATGCCCTTTGCTATGAGATCATAAATGAGGTCATAAGACATGAATGACACTCTTTTATCAATACTTTTTTAGGGTACAAAAAATTACAAATCATTGTAGAAGATCAAGAGAAAACAACATTCATACAGAGTACTAAATAATGCTTTAGAAATTCTCAAGGATAGTTGTGAAAGCCTTTCCATAATGTATTTACAAAACTATGGTTGTGTACTTAGATGATTGGATAGCATACAACTTGCTAATGGAACGTGTACATTGGCTTAGAACGAAGTTGGAAAGGTGTAGATAGATACAACTTTCCCTCAACATCAAGAAATCTATTTTTGCAACACTTATTGGAATATTGTTTGGACATGTTGTATATAAGGACAATATCAAAGTAAACATAGCCAAAATCACAATCATTCTTGATTTTGATCCTATTTGGTAATTTAATTTGTGTTAAATTACTTACATGAATTATCAACTAGCGCAAGTAAACTGATGAAATGTATGTGCATTGTTTGTGCTAGGAGTTCTTATTACTTAAACAATTCCAATTTAATTTGAGATATTGAAATGCACATGTTTCTTTATAGCTATGTAAGTAAATAAATCACTTATAAAATTGGAACCAATTCTATTTCTCTTTCTTAAAGGAAAGATCACACTCTTCTTGAAATAAACTTCACACTTGTTAAAAAAAATAAAATCACACACACACACTTTGCTTGACATAAAATCACACACATGCTTTCCTTAAAATGAAATCACACACACACATGCTTGAAATGAAATCACACTTGCTTGAAAATGAAATTTAACAATGTAAATAGATCTACTCTTGACAAAAAGAAAGATTAACTCTACAAATGAAATATGATCTATACAGCCGCAGTGTAAAATTATGCTATTGATCTATGTCAACTTATATTATGTCCATGTGCACAGGAAATATCACTTCACTCAATAATAAAATGATTAAATAAACCTGCTGCAAACAATCTTAACTTACATTCAAAACTTGAGCGATTAAATGATCTAACTCCTACAAGAAATATAGAGTAAAATACTAATTGCAAATAAAAGAAAACCTTACTATCTCGAGGGGGGCCTCCTGCAAGAAGTAGGTGTCCACACAATGCCATCACAAAATTATTAACCACGCATTAAGTCACACAAAATAGGAATAAAATAGCATCTTTAATTGCAAGAACAAAATTTAGAAACAATATCCAAATATGTGTCTGTCATGCCTAGAGGAAAATTATAAAACTCTTACGCATAATTGTTTCAAAGTATTATGTCCTTATGCTAATAAAAAATGACTAAAATTAACATTAAATTATAAAATAGCGTGATTTCCTATGTATTTTCTATCAGCGAAGAAAATCATGAGGCTGAATATATGGATTCATTAATTCATCGCTCGCTTGATTTTCCTTCCTCAGTGGTTGGCTTTTGTTTTGATTGAGTTGCTACAGTGTCTTCCTTATCGATCCATGTTATGAAGGTAAGAGAAAATCGTTGTACCAGCTAATTTCCACCTGCCCATATGCCTTTTTCTTCGGTTGAAGCTTTGCAACCCATCAACCTTGAACTTAGCTAAAGAATCATACATTAGCTACAAAATAATTGTAATTCAGTAGCTCAAGTAAATATTGAGTTAAATAATAAAGACAAATGATATTTATGAAATAAAAGATGATTATGTACATGTTATGCCATAATCCTTGTAAATTGATACCCAAATTAGAGTTATGAAGGTCAAAAAGGGGAGAATGGAGTATAAGAAGGTTGTCAAAAAGAGGCAAATTTGGGGTTCAATAGATCCCCTAGTAAATAAAAAATAGATAAAAATATTTATGGGGAATATTGGATATTATAGATATTTATTCATCAATATTTTGAGATGAACTTTCCTATCGACAAGTTTCTTTCCAAAGATGTGAGTTTACATTGAATGGTGATGGAACACATCATTTGAATTACTTAAACAAAAATTGATGAGAGTCCCAATACTAAGAATTCATGACTAGATAAAGAAGTTCCACATTCATGTCGATGAATCCAATGTCGTAGTTAGATCCATTTTGGCTCAACCAAACAACAAGACAATTAACCATCCAAATACATATGTTAATCAAAACTTGATAAAGATAAAAATAATAAATAATAAATAAATAAATAAAATAATAAATAATAATAAAATAAATAAATAAATAAATAATAAATAATAAAAATAAAATAAAATAAAATAAATAAATAAAAATAAAAATTATTATATGACCAAAAGAAAAAGTAGTAATGATATTTGCTCCATAGAAATTCAAACACTATTTGCTCACAAAATTCATTCACATTTTTTTACAAATCATCAAGTTGTATGATATTTAGTGAATAAATCAATTCACCAAGAAAGAATTTGTTGATGGTTGTTGCTCTTTCAAGAATTTGAATTCTATCTTATGGTTTAATTAGGTAAAAATAATTTTAACCTGGGCCACTTACCTCTACTTAACATAGGTGAAGTGTCAATGGGAATAAATGACAATTTACCTTATTTTCACTTGTTCCAAAGCATGGCAGTACCAAATGAGTTGATTAGCATAATCAATAGGCTGCCTAGGAGAAGAAAAGAATCCCTAAAATGATCGAACTAGGTTATAAGGTATAGAATCTTACATGGTTCTAAACAATGAACAAATCATAAGGATTAATAATCAGTTGGGCGATCAACCAAGTTGCAAAAAGGTCTTGCATAATAGTATATTTGTGCTTCATTACTATAGATTGGGATTCAGATGTTAATAGAAACATGTTGGAGGAAGTTAAACAAATCATAATGGATGGGAAACCATTTAGCTGGGTAGAACACTTGGCCAAAATTATAGAAGCAAATTTCCTAGAGTGTTAAAAATTAGGAAGGTGGTTAGATTATGTTCCCTACTCATTTGGTTTGTGATAAGCCAAGTCATTCCAAACCAAGAAGTGATTTTATAAATGAAAAACTCCAACTATGAAAAATTACCAATGCTTTGCATTTAGAACACCTACATTGGCTCACTTCATCCTACCAAAAATAATGCTCCGACGTTTGGGTGGAAGACTTTAAAAATGTTTGCCATAGATGGAGAGTTTTGTAGAGGGTGCATTGAGCATTCCTGTTGACGCTACGATCTACACCCTCCAAAAATTTTCTTACACGTGAATTTTGGAGCCTACTGAGGATTTAACAATTCATCATTCCATAGTCGCTTCATGATCAATGAATGTTATGCTAAGTGTTTAAGTCTTCTTCTCAGTTTTTAAGTATCGAAGTCCCTTGCATACACATGTTTAGTCTATAACAAGTTCATGAGCGCATTATTTTATGCAAGCTTGAAAATGCATAGTGCATTCCATGAAGACAATTCTTGTGAAATGTTCAACCTATGTTGACAGTTAGTGCACACTTCCATTTATAGTCTCTCACTTCTAGTTGCAATTGTGCTATTATTTCGATGAGTTTTTCCAACTAGGACTTTTGCACACCTTCTCTTTCCCAAATGTCACTTTCATTTTTATGACTAATTATTTTTATTGTTTTCACTATAATAGGTGCCATTTTCATTTTATCTTCGCTCTGGGATGTGTCACTTTCAATTTAGTTTGTATTTGCAAGTGTCATTTGCACTTTTCTCTTATTGTCGCAAGTGTCATATTTTGGCATGGGAAGCGTCGCACATTATAAAAGCAGAGTTGTGTTTCATTGTGAGAGGCAAATTTGGTACCAATGCATCATATTTACCACATATACATGTACTAGACCCATTCCCAAATTTTTATGCATTGTCATACTAATGTTGTCATTGTCGTCACAAAGTGTATCTTAAGTGTCGCACCTAGTTGAAGGGAGTCACTTGTGCATTCTTAAAGGGAAGTTCTAATGCATTCTCCTAAACTACTTTGTCCCATTCATGACAAGGAAATACATCAAACATATTCCCTTGATCACTTTCATACTAGTGTTGTCATTATCATTTCAAAGTACACCCTAAGTGTCGCACTTGGAGAAGGTTGTTGCATTGTCGTCGCATTGAGGGGATCATGTTGTTCTTGTGTACTGAGTGTTCAATGTTGTGTCATCAATTGTTTTGAGTGTGTGTGATCATTCATAAGTTTAGCCTTGGTCTCATTTATACCTCACTTATCCTACACAGCCAAATGTTTAAAATCTTTATGCCCAACCAACTTGACCCATCTTAGCCTCCTTGAACTGTGCATTACATGGTAGCAAGTCTCAATCTTCCCCATTTTGTCATGGAACTATGCAATTCAGAGTTCCTGCCTCCAAGGAATGCTCATTATGCAAGCATAGTTTTCAAGGATTACCTATCTACCCTCAGAAACTGTGCAATCCTATCGCCAAGCCACTCTCTTTCTCACATTTTGTATACACAGTCATCAAGTTGTCTCCCTCAATCCATGAACTATGCAAATATGCATTCCATTGATCATTCTCCCTCCATAATTTTGTATTGTACAATCTCAAGGATCAATACTGGATCACTGACCTCCATAACTACTTAGTTTACCCCTCCAATCTGTCTCCTTCTGCACATTGTGCAAAGGCAAGCCTCAAGTTGTCTCCCTTCCTCCTTGAGTTGTGCAATCCCTAGGCCTCTCTCTCTCTCTTTGTACCGTGCATTAGGCAACTTCAAGGCTTAAAAATGCCTCATGGAGCTCCTCAATTACGCAGTCTCCTTGTCAAGGCCTCTAGAGATACGTATTGCACGATCTCAATCTTCGGTCCATCACTCCTAGACCCTAGAACTATGCATTGCGCAATTCTTGACTCTTCATCCTTGTCCAGTGCCCAGTCCCAGCTCATTCAGTCATTTTCAAGAACCAAGCTATACTAGGAGATTTTTATATTGATGTTGTCTTGTCATGAGTGGATTATACTTGTAGGTATTACATATTGACATGACAGGATGATGCTCAGAGAGGAATAGAAGGATATCATACGAGAAAACACGTGTGAAGCTAGAACCATGAAGAATTCATTGAGCAAGAATATGAAGGGACACTAGCTTACCACAAAAGATCAAAGATCTAGATCAGATGAAGACTCCACATCAATTAGCCCCTTGGAGGATGAAGATGAAACACATGTAAGATCCATCATGAAAATTCAAAGAAAGAAACAAAAGGAGTGGCATGGAAATGCTACATTATCATCAAGTTCCATGTGATCATTGTAAATAGTCATGTCAAGGAGTCACATGTGTCAAAGTGTCTAGCCACATCATTTGTGGAATGTAATTATGTAATTATCCAAAACGAGAAAATGTCAAATGTGTTGAAGACCTGTTATAAAATGTAACTAGGTTCAGTCTTGATAATGACATATAAACGTGACTTTTGTAAATGATGTAATGAAGAAAAATAAAATTACTATTGTAAGCATTGCTTCATGGGTTTCATGAGCAAGTGTTTTTATTTTAGATGGCTCCGATTTAGATCCTTAGGATTGGTCATTAAAACTCAAAGAGTCTATGTCATGTATGAAGATCCTTTCTTGGGCATCTAACAAATGTATTTGAGTTAATAGGATTGCCTAGAAGCCCTCCAATGACAAGCACTATGTCTCTTCCTCATGTCGGCTTCAAGTTAAATTAAAGATCATGTCAGCCTCATCTTATGGAGTCACAATGATTCACATGGCTCATGTCGGCTCATTTATGTAGACCAACCACTATATATACAAGTTAAAGGCACTTCACATAAATACAGTATGGACCTCAATTACCTCTGAGAATTTGGCGATAGTTACAATCAACAAGTTTACAGAGTTTTGGATGAAAAGTAAAGTGATGAATTTGAACTCCTAGCACAGTCACACAACAGTTCAGATATCTGTGTTGATGGAAAATTTCGGGTGGCATATCACAGTATACAGTTTGAATGAAAGATAAGAGATAAATAAGGTTTGTCTAGGATACAGTTAAGATCTCCACAATAAAGAAGCTCAGATATGTATCTTTGTAATCTCGAGTAAACAGTGAGAGTATAATGTTTGTATCTCTGGGTAAAAGGCCTCGTTGCTATAGCAGAAAGATAGAGTGAAAATGAGGGTATCTATACCACATCTAGAAGATGTAGAGAATCCACGGTTTTGTGATGTGAAGGAGCTTCCATTAACAGAATTATTACAGTGTCTTGCTAATACTGTAGTAAGGACAGTTTGGTGACAAATCAGTGATATGGTACAGTTCATTCTCAAGTATGTCAATTATTCATTGCTATCATATTATGCTTAGAAAGTAGATGATCTCAATATGTAAGAGGAACCGAAAGGAGGAAGGAGAAGATAGTCAAGAGAGCTAGTGTATTGATCTTGGAAGCGAGTAATAGGTCAAGGGTCTCAGTCTTGGTATTCGTTAATTGGAATCTTTATAATAAGAATTTGTGCGGGTTTTCCTCTCAAAGAGCGAGAAGTTTTGGCCCTAGCTCATAACCTACATGTTGTGTCTCTTCTCTATTTATGTCCATGCATTAGTTAATGTTTGATGAAGAAGAATACTAATAATCTAACATGAAGAAGATCCTAATCTAAACAAGTAAAAATCATTCATAAACAATCACTAATCAAAGAGAAATCACCTAATGCTAATGCCATAGATTTCTCAACAAGACCAAGGGTCCCACGTGGAATATGAAGAGTCACTATTAAGTTTTAAAGTCATATAGAAGCTCAAAGGTCGAGTAAGAATTCGAAAATCCATTTTATAAGCTCAAGAGTCATGAGGGGGGTCAAGAGTCACATGGGAGTTAGAGAGTCACCTCATTTATTGTAAATACCTCATAACTCAAGAAATAAAACTTTTGGGACTTGAACTTTCACCTTGGATTCTCTAGTTTGACATAAGAGAGAAGGTATTTGTTTGGGGGAGCAAGTGGTGACTTAATGTTCCACTATTGGGGCTAGTGTAGCAGCATTATACATGTATATCTTCGAACTTCCACTTAATATATGAAGCTCAATGAGCCAACACATTTCCATGAATGTATCATGAATATAGTATGATTATTCTTTAATATATGTTTGTGGTATATGTTTTGTTCACATGTATGTGTGATTAATCATGAAGGTTGCGCAATTTCCACCAGGACGTCGAGAGACTGACTGCCAAAACTACGCAACGCACAGTCCCAGCTATCAAGAGGCTGATTGACTACTGGAGCTATGCAATGGAAAGTCCATCCTATCCTGCTGAGGACTGAAACTATGAAATGCGCAATTTCAGTCAACAGTGACATGCAACCAACAAACTGCATTACGTAGTTTTAGGGACCAGTAGGACACTACCTCCAAGAATTGTGCAATGCAAGCCTGGAGGTTAGTGTTGGGCCAGACTAGCACAATTTCTAGAGGGAAGGTAGAACCTTCGCTTACGGAAATGCATAGTGCTAGCCAAGTGAGGCACGGTCTAGGCCAAGGCAACCCAGATCAGCTGACGGGTGACTGAAAACATGAGAAGTTTGAATGCATAGTGATACTGAGTGTAAACAAGAGTGAATGATCATGCATGCAAAAATTGAGTGCAGGATTTAGAAAATAAGAAAGCATGCATGTGTGTGAAGCGAGTTGCCACAACGACAATCGTCGATGCAAAAAGAGTGTCATGCATGTGACAATAGTGAGATGCGAATGAAAACTAAAATGGTGCTTATACAAACTAACATACATCAAAATGACAACAATGCTCACTGAAATCAAGGAGACATCACTCGCACAGAATGAAACACAAAAAGAGACATAAACGCAGCGCAAGACATGAAATGAGGACTTACCCAAAAACAACTGAGCCGAATGTGTTGATGACTCCTAGATGCAATGTGGGATGTCAGAGATACAAGTTCAATGTGAGGAATGAGCTCTGCAGCATCCGGTTGATGAGTTTTGATAAAATCGAGGTTTTGACGTGCATGCCACAAATCTAGGAAAAGCGACACTTGGCAGGAGGTTTCTGAAGTGATCCTTGCACGTAACCTCCAACTGCTAAAAATAGATCCATGAATCAAGGAATGCCTTTACATGTTGCCTTGAGAGAAGAAATCCATGCATACAAATCATTGTTTCTCTATCCTGGAGGGAACTGGTCAACCTTAAGGCACATGCAACAGCCTGCTTGACTAATGGGAAAAATTGTGTATTTTTGGGAGGGAGATGAGCTGGAATCCCAGAGGGATTGCTTAATTTCTGGGCTGAGCAGTTGATTGTTGCTGAGAATTGCATAATTTCTTGGTTGAGCAGTCCCGCTGGGACAGATTGTGCAGGTTTTCTAGTGAAGCTTGGCAAGCAGAATTGCGCAATTCTGGGGCCCAACAGACTGCCAGTCAGGATAGCGCAATTTATAGAGGGAAGGCTAATTCCCCTCCAAAATTGTGTAATTTCTTGACGGAGTTGCTCAACCTGTAGCTGGATCAAGTCCGAAGAAGCAACCTGTGAGGGGGATGCAACAAGCTATCATGCACAGGCTGGAAATCTGCTAAACAACCACTGAATCTCATGTACTTGACAGTGCAAGACATGATGTAAAGGATGGTTGGTAGGGAGGCTCCAAAAGGAAGCTAAGACAAAATTTTTGAGGGTGGTTGTAGCCACTATAACGCACTCGATGTTGATCATGTCATTTCTTGTACTTGGCATTTGATTTCTCCATAATGTTGTGGACCTACTGGTGAATGTGTTGGATGTGCTTAATGAAGTTGTTTGCCTTGTCAGCTTCGGACTAGACATGAGCTGAATATGTCATAGTAGCCACAAATGGTACGGCCACATCAATGGGACATAGTGGCTAGAATCCCAAGCCCACATGAAAATTTTTATGTCCAATCGATCTATGGAGATTTTGGTTATAGCTTTGCTAGACATAGGGGAGGCTCTCATTCCATGTGCATGGATGCTTTGTGTTGTACATGCGCATAATGTGTACGATCATCCTATTGGCGACCTCTGTCTAGCCATCAATCTGGGGATGGAAAGATGTGGACTTAGTGAGCTTGGTGTCCAACATCGACCAAAGTCTAGACCAAAATGTACTGAGTAACATGTTTTCCTAATCTAAGATGATAGACTATGGGATCCCAAAGTGTACCCACACTCATTCAAATAAGAGTTTAGCGGTGCATTCTATTGTGATATTCTTCTTGCAGGCCGCCATAATGGCCATCTTCAAGAATCTGTTGACGACCACAAAAACACAATCATTTCCATGCCTAGGACAAGGAATGTTTGACATGTAATGCATGGAGATGGATTCCCAAGGTCGACTAGGGGTAGGAAGTGGAGTATATAGGCCTTGCTTCTTGATGGTCGGTTTGGAAATGGTGCAGAAAATGGAGGATCTGATGTACTTCTCAACATCATATCGAAGATTCGACCAATATAAATACAAATGTAATATTGCCACCATTTTCTCGACCCCGAAATTCCCAGGTACCCGACTGTAGTGTGCTTCCCAAACCATATTGGCACGCTCGCTTGAAGGGACATAAAGGTGTCCCGGATGGCATAAAAGTGCATCCTCAGGGTGAAAATCTAGAACTTGATGACCCTCCAAGAGTGTTTGTTATGTGTGGTTGAATTCTGGGTCACTTTTGTAGAGAAGTGGCAATTCAGAAGTCTCGTGCCCACAAGAGATTAGCACAGTAGTTAACACCATGATCGGTGGTCTGTTGAGGCAGTCTGCAACATTATTATTGTTGCCCTTCTTGCACTTGATATTCAAATGGAACTATTGTAGGTATGTGGACCACTTATAATGGCAATCATTATGCAACTTCCCTTGCATCTGTATGAACTGCAAGGTTCGGTGATCTATGTGGATGATCATTTCCTTCCCCAAAATGTAATGCTTCCATTGTTGGTAGGCTTGCACAATGGAATACATCTCTTCGTCATAAGTGGGATACTTCCAGACTGTGTCTTGAAATGTCTCACTATGATATGCCATTGGATGGCCATATTGAGTAAGGACTACCCCAATAGCATAGTCAGAGGCATCTGTTTCGATCTCAAATGGTTGTTGCGAGTCTGGTAATGTGAGCACTGGTGCAGAGAAGATGTGATGTTTCAACTCTACGAATGCCTTTTGTTGAGATTCAGACCAAAATAATTTTTCTTTCGATCCTCCCTTGCTGACTTGACTTAAGGGCCAAGTGATATGAGAGAACCCCAACACGAACCTACGGTAGAAATTGGTAAGACCCAAAAAGTTGCAAAGCTCTGTCAGAGTGGTTGGGGCTGACCAATCTCGAATGACTTGGATCTTGGTTGGATCCACATGCACCCCTGGTTCATCAATAATATATCGCAGATACTGAACCTGGGTCATGCCAAAAGTGCATTTCTCTAAATTGACACGCAACTTGTGTTGTCGTAGTGTTTGGAGAACCTGTCAAATGTGGTGGAGGTGCTCTTCCCAACTCTGGATGAAGATCAAGATGTCAATCAAGTATACCACTAAAAATGGTTTGTTGAATGGCCGCAAGATGTCATCCATCAACCTCATGAAGGTTGCAGGAGCTTTCGTAAACCCAAAAGTCATAACCAACCATTCTAAAAGGCCCTCCTTGGCTCTGAAGGCATTCTTCCACACATCGGAGGGTTCAATTTGTACCTGTTGATATCCAGACTTAAAATCAATCTTGCTAAAACATTTTTCCCCCTTGATTTGGTCCAAAAGGTCATAAATCCATGGGATTGGGTACCTATTCTAGACAGTGATCTTGTTTACCGTTCGATAGTCAATACATAGTCTCCAAGTCCCATCCTTCTTTTGTACCAACACAACTGAGCTCCCACAGGGCGATGAACTCAGTCAAATGTGACCTTTCTATAACAGATCATAAATTTGCCTCTTCATTTCATCATTCTCAATAATAGAGCACCGATAGATTGGTCCATTGGGAAATGGCGCACTTGGGGTCAGATTGATTGAGTGCTTGACCTGACAGTGCAGAGGCACCCCCACGAGGGAGGTGAAGATGTCCTCATACTCCTCCATGGCCTTGTCCATATGTTGTTGTTCTCTGGAGGTTGTGGCCACAGTCTTCTTCTTTCCCTGAGGATGTATCATCAGGAAAAAAAATTCCCAATTTTGGAAATGATCTTACTACATTGTTTTGCAGTAACCAAAGAGATGATGGTAGGCAGTGCTACCTCTGGTATCCTGTAAAACTTATTTCCCAAGGTAACAATAATAGCGCGAGGCCTTGACTCATATACAATATCTTTCTTCCACAAGTATGGTTGGCCAAATAATACATCACAAACATCAAGGGGATCAATGTCACATATTACCTCATCTGTGAAGGGCTTGATGTTGTATGGAAGGCAACACTACTGGCTGATGTGAAGATCCCATCCTTGGTAAAGCCACCTGATGGTGTACGGTTGTGGGTGTGTTGTGGTTGGTAAGCCTAATCGCTTCATGACCTCTGCTAAAATGAGGTTCTTTTGGCTTCACTACAAGAGAAAAGGACATTGTTGAGGGGCGAAAAATTTCACCATAAGCTCATTGGTGATGGTCAAAAGAGCATTTGTCACCAAAAACTAAACGTCACCAAAGGTGGTGTCGCCAAAAGTATAGGTGTTGTAGTGACATATAAATTCTGTCACTGATAATGATTTATAATGACGAATAGCGACTGTCACCATTTCATATGAGCAATGGTGACATACCATAGCCTCCGTCACCAAAAATTGAACATCACCAAAGGTGGCGTCGCCAAAAGTATAGGTGTTGTAGTGACATTCAAAGTTCGTCACCAATAATGATTTATAATGATGGATAGCAACCGTCACCATTGCATATGAGCAATGGTGATGGACCATAGTGTAGAAATTTCACCTGTAGAACAAACCGATATAAGCAATGTCCTAAAGCATAATACTTGTTCTACTTCTACAAAACATTAAGCGAAAGCATAATCGAATTCATGAGCAACATCAAGTAGAAACATGCATAACTGATCAAGAGAAATAATCACACATAACACAAGATATATCTAGGAGAAAGCA